>PVIU01025307.1:0-23945 GCA_004026605.1 Ondatra zibethicus
CCGATTGAATACATATGTGTACATACATGAACATACCTGTGTGTACACATACACACACATGTAAGCCAAGTTACTTTTCCTATGTAGCCTGTTTGTTCAGAAATTTGTATCACATGAAACTTTCTCTTTGGATTCCCACCACAGATCTGCAATAGAGGTATAATTTTGTATATCCCTGTTACGGATACAGACACTCACTCGGAAAGGACAACTTACTGCCTCTACTGTTTATACAACCAAAGATCAAAAACAGTTTTCCATTTCTTCAACAAATATTTATAAGTACTGCAGAGGCTACAACCAACAAAACAAATCAAAGTCCTGTCCATTGGGAGTTATGATACACAATGAGAAGACAGAAAATAAACAAAATAAGCTCATTATATTATGTCATAGAGGTGAGAAGGACCACAAAAATCACTAAGCAAGAACTTTATGTCTGTGCTTTCAAAACAGAGGTGTGCCTCGAAATTTTAAGTACAGTAGGAATGGAAACAATTCCTGAGAAAAGAGCATTGAAAGAATTAGGTGAGTGTGCCATAGCCAGGGCAGAGGACAAGGAAGTCAAGGCCAAAGGCATTAAAGCAAGAGCCTGCCTGGTTTCTCTGAGGAACAGCACTTGAAGTATGCTTTAACTTGGTAAATTTAACTTGGTAAATACACTCATATGCAAATATAAGTGGAGCTCTAAGAAGTAAGTATTAGTATCCCAGAGAGAGTGTCCTGGAAGCCGATTCTGAGTAAATTGCCTAGGTGACCTTGAGAAAGCTCCCATAGGTCCCAAAGGAAGAAAGATAGAGCAGACAGAAAAGTCGAACCAGATAAAGATACAATGTGCTGACTCCATAAATGTGGGAAGAGCCTGTCAGGATGGTCCTGAACTTAGCCTTTGTACCTCCATCTCTGCCAGTTTTCGTGATTTGTGTTACTATGGAAAGGCAATAATCTTGGAAAGATACTATCCACAGCCATGGCAACCTCTAAATCTCCCTGTAGGCAAAACCGTACCAGCATTAGCAGTCCAGAGTTGGAGACACATGTCTATCTATAAGTTCTACCTTGTAAAGGGGTGTGAAGGGTGTTTCTAACTAAGGCAATCAAAAAATAAATAAACATAACTGTCTGACATTAAACGCTGGGATGAAATTTTAAAAAGCCTAAGAAGGTTTGAAATGTCAGACAAAACCAACAGCTCAAAGTTTAAGAAATACTTACAGCAATCTTAAAAATACTTTTTTTCAAGAAAAGACACAAGACAGAAATAAGATTTAAAAGGGTAAAATAAATAACCTTAAATACAAGAAAAATGAAAGCAAAGATAGACTCAAATAATCAAGAACACATCTAGTGCTATTATAAACATCAGAAGAATAAAATAAATTATATAATTGGTTACAAAATACCTCTAATACAAGCCACAATGAAAGCCAAGTGCAAGCTGAGTTGAGTGCTGAGGATTCTGGATCTCTGCATTTGAATTTGACTATTCACATCTGGAAATCCAAAGTTCTTTGCAGAGATCACCAAGTCTTCAGATAAAAAGTCTAAGTGGTCTGGGACCTTGATCTTAATGACCTCTGACATCAGAGTTCTCAAGGCTATGCTCACCCCTCTGCTAGACCCATCCAACATTCGCCAGTGAATGTGGGGGTCAGACGTACTTAGGTGACCAGTTTCCAAAGTGTAGCCATGGACCTCTGGTCTCTGCCAGCCTCCAAATCTGCTGACTACAGTTCACTGATCTGATCACGCCATTTCCACATGCTGCCATTTCAAGATGTGGATATCAGAAATGTTCAGCATCCTAGGGAGCCAAACTCCAAGCGATATTCACCACAAGGAACAGCTACAGAAGCAAAGAAAAATAGTTTCAAAGTAGTAATAGAGAAAAATACTTTGAAGAAACACAAACTCCCCCCAAAACTGTGTCTCAACTCTGTATGCAAAAGGCAGATTTCATATAAACCAAAAGCTCCGCCCCATAGCATCATCAATCTCCCTTCTCAACCAGAATTATCAGCCAGTAAATCTGAAATCATAATTGCCTGGCATTTTTGACATATCAGAAGATTTCAAAACTAGTAGTCTCCAAAGATTAAGGAATTTTATCCATATGCCATAATCTGTAGTCTAAAATAAAGCAGGAAATCTACTCTATTGTTAAAGATTTCAAAAGATGGTGGTTTTACAGCTCCCCTCTATAATCATGTCAACATTTTTATATTTACATTTCCAGGAAGCGTATATTGCACAATATTTTAGAATGACAATCAAGCTACAAATTAGCCTGTCAAAATAGTCTTGTTTATGAATTCTATATGCCTAATTAACATGGCAACTCAGGATTCCATTTTCATGTATTAAAGGCTAATCAGATTGCCTGAACAGCAATAACACTCTCACAGGTACCTGAGACAGGGGCATGTCTAAGAGGGGGAATTTTATGGATAGAAATAACTTTCAGTACTCTATTTTTCAGAAACAGGTTCCAATAAAAATAAGTTCTACTACCAAACTTGCAGAAATCCAACATATTTATTCAGCCAACCTCTAAGTGACGTCTCACAGAAGCCTTTGTAGAAACTTGCTTCTGTTTTGAACTTCATAGGCTATGAAGCTTCAGCCTTGTGGTTCCTTGGTCTAGTCATGCACAGGTGTGGAAACAGGACATTTTTTAAGGGAAGAGCCTGTGTACTTCAGATCAATCTGTGTGTGCAAGTTCTCACATGCAATGACACAACCTGCTTTCACTAAATGCTACTTTTCTTCTCTTTGAAGGACCTAGCAATTTTTGAAAGAACCAAAGAATAGCCATGTGTACTTCCAGCTCCTACACATTCAACATCCTTCCTAGACATGTGGTATGGGAAGTCCTTCTGTCTATGTGTTGCTTTTATTGGTTAATAAAGAAGCTGCTTTCGACCAATGGCTTGACAGAATATAGCCAGGCTGGAAGAGATAGAGAGAGAGAGAGTAAACAGAGTCTTTGATGGACCAAGACCCCCCAAAGGTCACCATGAACACCCCCAAAAATTGCTTCGCCCAACAAAAAGCAGAAAGCAGTTTGAAGAGAACCATGCCCAAATTCCCAAGTATTATTTACAAATTGTTTGTAAATATTTGTTTACATTTAAAGGAGATGTGATATAGAGATTTGCATTGGTATGGATCTTGGTTTATTGATACAAATTTAAGGTCAATTTTGTTATATGTGTATTTCTGCTCTTGATTAAAGTAATGTGCTTGTGCAACTCATTTAAAAATGTAATTACAGCACTCCAGAGGCTAATGCAGGAGGACTGCTATGAGTTTGAGGCTATCTGCATAGGGAGACTGTCTAAGACAAACAAACAAAAAAACGTCTGAAGGTTTAAACAAAAATATCACCCTGAAAATTTATAGAAAATTGAAGTTGACATAAGCATTATTTTATAAACTTTCATTTTGAGATGAATCATGTGCCCTAATCGAGAGACCTTTTCTGGAATCAGTCACTCCGAATGCTTCCACTATTTTTCCTTAGACATGTGAGTTCTGTGATAAGAGATAGCAAATCTGTAAGGTAAGAATTATTTTTAAAAGTATAACTTTGTAGTTATAAGATTTTCACATGAAAATTGAAGTTTTAAAATACGTGGTAAATTAGATAATACTGATTTAAATAAAAAATTAAATATTTGACAGATGGTTCTATTTTTTACATTTTCATGTGTTCTTAAAACTTTTTAAAAGCAATCATTCATTTTTATATACTATTATTAGCCAACGTTCTAAATATGTTTGTTTCTTAAATAAAAATTACAGTAAATTATATAGTCTTCATCAATTAGATATTTTAAATGTATAAATGTACTGTGGGTTCATGTTCTACCTTTTCTCTTTGCTTTTGAGACAAGGTCTCAGACCGCCCAAGATGATCTCAGGTTTGATGTGCATGGTGGTTTGCATGATAAGGACCCTCATAGGCTTGTATGTTTGAGTGGTTGGTTTTAATTGGCTTGGGAAGGATTAGGAGGTGTGACTTTATTGGAGAGGCGTGTCACTGGAGGCAGGCTTAGAGGTTTCAGAAGAATCCAGGCATTCCCAGTGTGTATCTCTCTCCTTCCTTCTTGTGGATCAGAGTGTGAACGCTCAGTGTTTCTGCCCCATGCCCTTGTTCCACTGTCACGGACTCTTACCCTCCGAAACCATAGGTGCATCCAAACACCTTCTTTATAAACTGCCTTTGTCGGGGTGTTTTGTAACAGCAATAGAAACATTAAGGTACTATGTATCCAAGAATGATCTTGTACTCCTCTTATCTTCCTATGGGAACCTTCCAAGTGCTGGGATTACAGACATATGCCACAATACCTGGATACTCAAGTTCTACTTTCAACATTTATTGGATTTCTCATCTTGAAAAACTGTCCAACCCATGTTTCCCAAACTTACCAAAAACACTCCAAGTACCATTGTATTTTTAATTTTCAGTGGCAACACAGAGATACATCTTTTCAATAAAGTGCAAGCAGGGTCAACATTCAATCATGCTATATTTCCAGTGACACCATCCATATCTTTGTAAAGTTTGGCTGTCAGAAAGTACCAGTTGGAAACTGGTGGAAAAGCAAAAGTCATGTGTTCAGTCTTGATGCAAAGTTCACGATGTGCGCAGTGCTCAGCGGGTGGGAATATCCCATGGATAGTTGTAGTTATCTGAGATTGAAATAAAAATGTCATCCTTGTTTTAGTATTTACATGACATTTGGAATAGATAATTCCTATCTGTCATGAATTGAAACTCTGTTAACCAGAATACATAATTAAATAGAATCTTCTACTTTCTTGAAAATTCATTTGTCATTGGTTCCAGATTGATGGCATTATCACTAAATTCTATAGCCTTACAGTTATGGTAGATGCTCAGAGTGTGTGTGGAATTGCCATGCGAATTTCTTGCTGTTTCTGTGAGAACAGGGCCAAAGGACACCTTCGGTGTAGAAGCTGCTTGGTTGTAGCTTTAGGCTCACCTTGATAAGTGACTTCAGATCAGAAGACTTCTCCAGTTTTCAATTGTTTCCTCTAAAATGACAAGAAACAAAGAAAAAAATGCCGGAACTTGTCAATCGTGTCTTACTTCTTACTGCAGCGGTGCGGGTATCATTCATGCTGGCTAATCTTAACTGTCAACACAACACAACATAGACTCGCTTGAGAAGAGTTTTAGTGAGGAATGATCTAGAATAGATTGGCCTGTGGACATGTATTGGAGATGTCTTAATTGTCCCTTGATATAGGAAGACCCAGCCCACTGCAGATGGCAACACTTTCTAGGCAAGGGGTCCTGAACAATATAAGAAGTTAAAGAGTCAACTGAGAGCAAACTAGCAAAGATACATATATTTTCTCTTCACTCTTTATTCTGGATGTTATGTAACTGACTGCTTGAGTTCCTGCCTTGATTGTCCTAAAAGAATGGGCTATAACCTGGGATTGTAAGTCAAGTGAATCATTTTCTTGAGCAAGTTGAATTTGACCAGGGTATTTGTCAGAGCAACAGAAATGAAACCAGAACATAATTGTACTGAGAAGATAAAACTACAACTCCTGGCGAAACTTCCTTAAACAGATCTCTCCTGCCTATTTCATGGACTGGTATCCCAGCTGTCATCTCATATTAGACTCATATGTAGATCTCCTACAAGCATAACAATCTAGACATATTTACCCAGAAGGCCCAAGGATACAGAATACAGATTCAAATATCGTCAATATCAATTACCTCTTTTGAAGCCTAGCATGTAGCCAGGTTGGATCTGTCAGTTCCCAATAGACACCTCGGAGTGATGAACTCATTGCACTTGGATGCGCACCTCTGTGTGATAACACCCACTCTGGCAATTTTCCCTTGAGCAGCAACACCGTTGGCATGGCTCAGCACCATCTTTTCCTTCTTCTGCCTTCTTCCTTAGTTGCTGGCTCACTCCTTCATGCTTGAGACAAATTGTCACAAGTGTCATACCTTCCAGAAACCTCCACATTCACACTCATCTAAATCATGTATTAGCCCTTCATGTCCTCAGAAGCCCTTCTCCATATACTTCTCCATAAGTATACATAATATATATAATATATTTTGTATATTTTATATATTTGTATATTTTTATTTCTATGCTCTTTGAATTTCACATCTCCTTGACAGGACTTCACCAAGCTCCAATTTTAGCAGCAAAGAAATTGGCAATATTTCATACCAGTCTTGTTTGCTTTCTCACTTCTGCTGTGCTGAGCTTGCTTAACGCTCTCAAGTTGTGGACATTGTTTGGTTATGCTTGAATTTTGTTATTTGTAAGAAATTCTTGTAAGACTAAAAATGCAAGCAACCACAAGAAGGCATGAGACCAGAAATGAAGAGAGCAGAAAAGTCCTACAAGTATAGCTTTGACTGAAAATGGAGACCAGATGATGAAATAGTTTGACCAAGGAGGTAAGAAGTCTAATGATAGTCAATCAGCATTGGTGAGGGGGCGGGGGAAGGCAAAATATTCATTGCTAAAATACCTCATAAAAGGTTGATGTTGCTTACAAGAAAAATAGCATCTAATAAGCATAGAGAGAATTGGACCATTTTCTCCACATGCTGATGTTCAGTTTGCTACTTTAAAAGATAGCAAGCATTGCTCTTCTTTTATGTGTTTTTGATATACATTGCTATTTCCAGAAACATGAGCTACTGACAACAGAATTCAGCTGAAAAAATTATCTATGTACAGACTGTGAGTTTCAGAAAACAGGGGACTTTTATCTCTATGTCCCTGGCACACAACACAGGCCTGGCTTGTGTTCATTAAGTAAATGAACACCCTATGAATAGAAGACAGATGTAAGGAAAGACAACCTCTGTTCTGACACTGTTGCAATTGCAGGCACCACTGAAGCAGACCAGAAAAAGGGAGCAGATTTCGTGGCAAGACAATCACACTCAAGACTTGGTACAGAGTCAGTCAGCAACAAAGAAGCTATTGGTTTCTCACCTTAAAAAAAAATACTACACAAGGCTATTTTAGAGGAAATTAATTCCGCAATGTTAATTCTTGCTATTCCTTGTTATCTCTTTTAAAAATTATCCTTTTGTTCAATGCTATTAGGATGGGTAATAATTGGCAAATTTTATTAATAATCTTATTTGAACAAGCATAATCTCACAAGAACATGAGAGAACTTTAACAAACATGAAATTTAAAAACTTGAGTATTAACCGAGAAAGACAAAAACATTGATTTATGCAAAGAAACAAAAAGGAAAATAATGAACACCAAATTCAAGGAGAGTATGAGATCTGGGACTGAAGAAATTGGATAACATACACCAAACTCTTGTTAGAACAGAGGAGTAAGTTTTGGTGTTCTGCAGTACCGTTTGAGTAGCACTGGTGGTTTTTGGTGTTCTGTAGTACCGTTGATTGACTATAGTTCACAACAGCTGTTATATATTTCAAAATAGCTAGAAGAAAAGTTTTGGAATGTTCCAACACAAACCCGTGATGAATGATCGAGGTGATGGCCATGATAGCTGCCCTGATTGGATCTTTCCACATCGTATGCATTTACCAAGTTATCATAATGGATCCATGATATATGCAATCACTATGAACTGATGAGAACGTCAAAAACGATTTTTCTCAAAAGAGGCTGAGCATGCCCAGACAATGCTGTAGGTTCCTCTGAAGATGGGAAATGAGCAAGCTTTGAGAGGACATGTGGCCCACAGAGGGGGTCAGGTTGTCCAGGCTCTGGGCACCATAGGAGCAAAGTAGCATAGGAGAATCACTGCCGGTGTCCTCGGGGCCAGTAGAGAGGTAACACCCGCTTGAAATTGTCCTTGCTTGCAAGGGTTTCTTACATGCTACTCAGGAAACTAATGAGAGTCTATGACACGATAGGATTTTATGTCACTTTAACTTGTCTGTTATGCTTTCTCCCCTTTATGAAAAGCGCCACCTGATGTATTCAGTCAAGATAAGTGCAAGTTCAGGAGAGCTTCGTGTAACTCAGAGCCTGAGGTTTAAAAATAGAAATGAGCTCAATAACCAAAAATAAAAGAATCTATTAAATAAGTTACTATAATTAGGTAAGTCGGTTTGACACGGTAGGAATTAAACTACTGTCACATTTTTATATTGGTATGAATTTTAATTATATGACCTTTAGAACTTGGAATTTCTCCAGTAGCCATTCAGTCTTCACTTTATCCCTCTGAACATCTGGTAGAGGGTCATTTATCCATCCCAATGTTTAATTTTTTATCACAGCATCCATCAATTTATCATAATGAGTACCTACCTCCAGGACAAAGTTGTCTTCCATTGTTATCCCTTATCTCCAGTGGATAATATTGAACTAGAAAATGCCAAGGCTTTGAACATGAGAGAATACATTTTACACAATTCTTAAAACAGAGATGCAAGTGTAGAGTGCTAGGTCACTGTAGCTTTCCTCTGCTCTGGAAGTTGGGTTCCCTTTGGAGAGCGTGAATGGTAACGCATACTTACCCTTCCCATATTTATTTCTCTTGCCTTATACGGTGTTATTGATTTAACCACACAAATCTTCAGGTAAAAAGCATGCAATTTCCTTTCTTTCCTGAAAGTCAATTCCTGTTTGGAGCTTCAAGTCTAAAGTGACAAACCTTAATATTTGCTCATTTAAATTTTTCTTTCCTGGGTTTGGTTGGTTGGTTGGTTGGTTGGTTTTGTTTTGTTTTGTATGGAGAGGGCTCTAGTTCTGGGTCTTTTGAATCCTATAATTCTGCACCTATTGCCCTGCCCACCATCCATTCCCTCATCAGCCCACACAGACTTCACTGAGACAACACCCATTCCTATTTCATCTCTGCCTCAGGTCTTGCTTCCTGCATATTACTCTTAATGACCCAGCTATCCTTCCAGCCAAGCTCTCCAGGACCTTTTGCAGAGATGCATAGGGCAGCAACCCATCTCTGAATCATACTTTAAGTTGGCAAACCACATCCTCATACTTTAAGTTGGAATCATAGAAGTCGATCCCTTTCCCACATAGGCTCTGCAGATCTCTCCTGTCCTTCTTACTCCTCTGCTCACTATCTCAGAAGCAGGGGCTATATAGTCCTCTCTCTACTATGCCCAGCTCCATCAGCAACTTCACTCCTGGAGAACATTTTGCTATTTCCCATTAAAGCCCTCCCCTACCCTTGCTTTCAGAGTCAGAGAATCATTTTCTCCAGCAAATGTTTTTGCTTCAAAGAGGATCTAATAAAATCTTCTCTGTGGGGCTCAGGCTTTAAGAACACAAAAGCCAGATGCTCGGGCTCTTCATACTGCCTCCCTTTATCTCAGTCTCCCAAGATGAAAGACTGGCTAATGTTTTCCAACTATGGTTTATCATTTTTCTACAACCATCATATTTCTTAACCATCTAAACCCATTTATTTTCCAGTTTTGGTTGCCATTACACAAATAAGTCCTGCTATTATTAAGTGTGTTTTCATACCTATTGGCCTCTGACAAAATGTTTTAAATTTGCTTTTGTGTGTATGCATATATAATAGAAAGTTCATTGATTATTCACATATTTATAGACTTGCGGAGGATTTCAAAGCATTTAACTTCTATATAATTATGTTCTCAATGATAGACAAGAAAAGTACAGCAATCCATCCTGAAGGAAATTAGGTTTCTGCTGAAGTCTGAGACTCACAGGATGTAATTCACAGTTCCTGTATAGTCTTCAGGTTTGCTAGTTTATTATATATTCACAGAATAACGGAAATGGCCTTGAGAGAGAGCTGCATATGTTCATGGCTTTGGAGGGTACAATTTAAAAATCTAATTGATGGCTACATTAATAATTACAGAATATTGTAGACCGGTTACTCACTTCCAAATATGCAAATATCCCATCTTACACAGAAATTGAGTAGGGAGTCTGCTTTTGATACGTTCACATTTTATTAAAAGAATACACTGAAAAGAAGGCCACTTAGCAGGATACAGCCCCACTAGTTAAAATTGAAAAGCAGGTGGCTGCCATGGTTTCCTCTCCTCACCCCAGTGATCTCAAGTGCTAGCTGGTTGTTAGAAATACCTGGAGCGATATTTTTAATGTCCATGCTGGGATCCACAAAATACAAAATCCTTAGGCGTTCTGATTTAATTGATCTGAAGTGAAGCACCTTTAAAAACACTCGAGGTGATTTCATATGTGCAGCCTGCACTGAGCGCCACCGCATATTTACATTGCTCATAAACTTGTACTCTGTGGCAGATATGCCTATTCTCGACTCCCCAATAATCCATGTTCTCATAAGAACCTTCTCTGAGGGACACAAACAGTGTTCAGCGGCAACTGTAATTTTTTTCTAATGCATGGGACATAGCTAACGTGATGGAATGGCTTTTCTTTACCTCATCCTAGCTGGTTTATCAGTATCTATAAGATAGGCATATATTTTAGTGTAGCATGAGCAGCCGGGCTTGTCGGGGTTTATGTCCTGCCCAGTCCCCCAGCCATTTAGTCTCAGAGAAAAATCTCACAGAGATTCTATATTAATGATAAACTGATTGGCCCATTAGCTCAGGCCTCCCATTAGCTCTTGTAGCTTATATTAACCCATTATCCCTATCTATGTTAGCCACATGGCTCAGTACCTTTCTCAGCGGGGCAGGTCACATCCTGCTTCTTCAGTGGTCCAGGCAAGAGAGTCTGAGAGACCTTCCTGCTTCCAAGAATTCTCCTATTCTCCTTGCTCCACCTCTACTTCCTGTCTGGTTGCCCCACCTATACATCCTGGCTAATGGCCAATCAGCGTTTATTTAAATCATGATTGACAGAATACAGACAATTCTCCCGCACCATTTTAGGGGTAGATCTGCATATATTTCAAAACTGGGGTATTATATAACATTATTAGCATCCTTCTTGCTTCACTCAGGAGCACCTCTACAGGTTCCTTACTATAGTTCTAATGCCATCCTTTAATGTCTCTAAGCTATTCCATGGTGTAAATATGAACTGATGGATATTCAGTGTTCCCGACTCTTGGCCTCTATGAATAATATCACAACCAATGTTCTGTATCAGATCTCCATGTGTGCTGAAAACTCTGCTCCTTAGAATGGGCCTGTGAGAGCAAAGTAAAGTTCATATGTGTTTGTTTATTCTCCTAGACATTACCTTAGTCTTATTTTTTAAGTCCGACAGTTTATTCTTTTTAGTTTTTGTTTGTTTCCTTGCTTGCTTGCTTTGCTTTGGGTTTTTTAAACTTCTGAACATACCCTTATTGCAACAAACCAGTAGTATCTTCCTTCTTTTAGTTTTGGTCAGTTTGCGATATAATCAGACATGAATTTAATTTTTTATCTTTTTGGATTATCTCTATTAAGTTTCTCATTTTCTACCCTTTGCCCTTTTTCTTTTTGGATAGTCTCCTTGTCTGTTTGTGGGAATTTCTTGTGTATTACAGATACCAGCATTTTGTGTTCTACATACAATTTTTTCCCAAAGAGATTTCTTTGACTAATCACTTTTTTAAAAAAAAAGCAGGAGTCCCTTTCCACCACCACCACCCCAGTTTGTAAATGTGGTCTCCTAGATGCATTGCTATCTGTTGCTATTATGCTGTTACATTTAATTTCTAGCCCATCCAGATTTTCTCTGTGTGATATAATGCAGTGATGCAATTTAATCTACTTCCTGAAGAATAGCCGGCTGAATTAACACCATATGTTTCAAAACCCACCATTTTCCCAACAAGTGAAAATATCACCTTAGCTATATGTTAAAGTCTCACCCATGCTAGGGTCTATTTTCAGATTCTGAATTCTTCCCCACTGATCTGAAGCCAATGCCAAATTGATTCAAATACACTGAATTCCAGCATGTTCGCAGCTGGCAGAGCAAAGGCTCCTTCTCTATCCCCCTATTTCAGAAACGTCTTACATTAGCTCAGACATTTATCCCTTCATTTAAAATCTCAAAACATTCATTAGATCGGAAAAGGAGTTTGCTGGAGATTCTCAATGACATCATTTTCATTCTCTGGTCCCATTTAGGGCATTCATATTTTAATGTTAACTCCTTTACGCAAAACATTTGTTACAAATGTTTATTCTTCTTTCGTTTATATTCTTTAATACAAGCTACCAGTTTCACCAGTCCTCTCCTGGGGACGCTCACAGGATCGAAGGACACACCGGAAGACAGGCCTCATGTGTTAGGAACATTTTTTTTCCTATTCTCTTTCCCTTCCATTTTCTTGTTCTATTTAATATTTATAAATAAGAATTCAGATCCTGGCTTACTTAGAGTTATTCATAGAAAAAGAACTCATAAGATGAACAGAGGAAGAGAGAGAGAAGAGGAGGGAGAGAGAGAGATTGTAAAGCATTGGCTCACAAAATTATGAGAGGTGGAAAGACATCCATGATCTCTCTGCAAGACTGTGACACGGGAAAACTGGCAGCATATTTTGACATCTCCACAGCTAGAAAACAGCGGTTCTCATTCCAGTCCACGTCTGAAGGCCAGAAAAGCAGGCTCGTCATTCTCAACAATATCGCAGCTCAACCCTCAGCAGGATGGAGGCAGCATCTAACTTCCCTTTGCCTCTGTCTTTTTCATTCTTTTTTTTTAATTTTTTATTCCTTTATAAATAATACCAATAAAAATTTCCACTTCCTCCCCTCCTCCCACTTCCCTCCTGCTCCCCCACACACCCGCCCTCCTCCCCCTCCAGTCCTGAGAGAGGGCAAGGTACCCTGCCCTATGGGAAGTCCAAGGCCCTCCCCCCTACATCCTGGCTTAGGAAGGTGTGCATCCAAATAGAATAGGATCCCAAAAAGCCAGTACATGCAGTAGAAACAAATCCCAGTGCCTTTATCATTGGCTTCTCAGTCTGCCCACAGTTGTAAGAAGCCAAGCAGCATTGAAGAGGGTCAGCTAGCTACCACGACCTCTCCGGGTTACCCATTCAAGTCTTTCTTTTCAATGACATCTCCGCAAAGAGAGTTGCAGACATATCTGGGCATCCTAGACCCAGTCAAAGGGGGCACACATGGCTCTCAGTCATCACAGGCTCCAGCGTTTGGAAATAGTGAGGTCCTGTGTGTTCCAGTACTCACTTTCATAGGTGCTGACTTAACTCAAAGTCAGTTGCAAAACCTTGGAGAAATTGTGTTTAAAAAGAGCAAATATTTAAAAAATAATAATAAAATTAAAAAGCAAATAAAATCTTAGATTACGATCCCCTTTCCTTCCTCTTTGACAAGATTTTCATGTGGTAGGAAGTATTTCTCTACAATTCTCTCAAGTACAATATCGGGAAATTGTCAAAATTCTTAACCTTTTGCTTTTCTCTGAAACATAAACTGACCTCAGGCGTGCAGCTGGAATGACACTAGCTATAATTGGCTTTGAATATGTCCATAAATGTGAGTGTTAATCCTCAGGTCTGTGGAATCACACACAAGCTGGTACTCCATTAGTGACATTCTTCTCCCGATCATGCCACTCGCAAATGAATACACCCATTTGGCTCTCTTCTCAGACGGTAGTGTGTCAAGAATGAGATAAGGTGGAAAGGGATAAAGCTGTTAGAATAATACTGCACAAACACTCATGCTTCTGAGCATGTGCACACGCACATGTCGTGGGTGGACAGCGCATGAACCAGGTTTGCAGTTGCTCAGGTCAGCAATGATCGCCCGGGGTATTTTTTGAAGATCAAGAATAGCTTTTTCTGTGAAGCTGGATGGATTTTCCTCCCGACTCTACCCAGCAGCCTGTGTTCTGCTCTACTTCCTGTTTCCTGCCCCCAGTTCTCCAGAGCTCCCACCAGTCTCAGTCATTTACATTGAACCTGAACTCTGCTTGCACTAAAATAGAAAGGGTTGGTGTTCCGTGCAGTTGTTTACATTTGAAATATTCTTCTAGCAAGCGCTAAGGGAAACCCTGTCTGACTACAGGAACCAGAAGAAGAGACAGAGCAGAGGGAACCTCTGACCCGGTGAGTCCACTGTCTGAGGGCAGCTGATAAGTTTTAGAACTTCTTCCAGAAGGATGGGCCTTCCACACTGCCGCTTACACAGCTCATTCTGCCTCCTTGCTCACAATTCTCTGACATACTTCTAACTACTTAGCCCACACCTGAGAACTTTACACTCTTCAAAAGCCACACTTCTACCTGTGTCACAAAACTTAGATCAGAAAGAACTCATGGAAGGAAAAGGCGTTTGAGTCTCAGTTAGTAGAAATCCTATCTGGTAGATCAGCATTGTTTACGGTTCAATTCATCAAGGCAGCTGGAATAAGGAGGTGAACCGTTTAAAAGTTTGGCACGTATGCTTTCTGTATGAATTTAAAATATGCAAACGTACATCCATTATCTGCATGACATTTGCTTGTTTTTTATCATGTGGAACAAAACCCCTATGGGTTTGTGCCAATCACCTGAGACTCTGCTAATGAGTTTAAACAAAGTCTTATGTGAACCACAGTCATTGTACAGTATTTCCATAGGCTGTTTGCTTATATTTTATTTGATATTTCTAAATGAAAGAGTCAAGATTTTTCCCATTATCTCAAATAAGACCATACAAAGAAATTCAATTTGAATGTGAAGATAATTTTTTTATTTTATCTTTTTATTGAAAATCGATTTTAGTACAACATATTGTGATTATAGTTCCCCTCCCCCAACTCCTCCCAGATCCTCCCTTCTTCCCCACTCACTCAAATCTACACCCTCTCTTTTTTTCCCTCTCATTAGGATACAGACAGGGAGAATCTAAAAACTTAGGTTTTTGAGACAACCTGAAAGGTAATCCTTCTATGTCTTGTAGAGGCACTAGTATTGGACTGTTTCTTACTTCTCCCTAATACGACAGGACTTTTGAGTGACCTTTTCAGATGAATTTCCCAAAGCTCACAGTTTGCATCACCACAGAGACACTGCTGCTTTGTTCATTTCCAT
The DNA here is from genome assembly GCA_004026605.1 of Ondatra zibethicus. Taxonomy (NCBI): domain Eukaryota; kingdom Metazoa; phylum Chordata; class Mammalia; order Rodentia; family Cricetidae; genus Ondatra; species Ondatra zibethicus. The sequence goes on from PVIU01025307.1 coordinate 14,989, forward strand.
CAGTTTAATAGAATGCTTAGTTAATTATTCGCTAGCACTAGCTAATTAATTAAATAATTAACTAGCTAATTAATTAACTAGATAATTAATTAAATAATTAATTATTAATAATAATTAATAATCTCTTATTCAAGAAAAGTCTGGCACAAGAAAAAATATAAAATACGGACTGCCAGGAAAAGGAGAAGGTGCGGGCAGCCGTCTAAAGCATCCACAGGCTCCTCCCTCTGCCCGTTGAACCCGCCTGGCACAGGAAATGTGAATCACCAGCTTAACTGCAAAGGCAAATAAGCTGCGGTGAACTGGAGGAGCCTCTTCTAAGGACAGGGTGACCTTGTACGCCAGCATTGCCTTGACCAACCTGGAAAGCACTTCTGCAAATCTCTCTAGGGAAGAGTTGAGGCACACAGCTTTGCGTCCTTTCCCTGAAGCTCCCTGCACTAAGACTGTAAATCTCAGAGGAAATGAAAACAGCCCTAGGGCATGGTAAACCAAAAGACGTGAGCAGTTGAGTAAACCAAGCGGGTGTGGGACCTCTGCTCTGCTGAGAGGGGCTTTCAACTGCAGATTGCTGTAACCTGCGGCTCCACCTCCTTCACGTCCCCTGAGAGTCTGAGGATTGCAGGTGTCGCTATTATTCGCTGAAAAATATTAACCTTGCCTTGAAATGCAAAACCTTCCTCTCACAGGGGTAATTTCTGTGACATTCAGATACAAAAACAAAGTTCTAAGGTGAAGACTAAAAGAAAAGGAGCGCGCGAGAATGCCTGACGAGGTGTGAAAGAATTGTTCTCGCAGCAGCAGGTCGCAGAGTGAGGCAGAGTCTGGGTGTATATGGATGGTGATTCATCTTCAGTGAAACTTTAATTATCACATACAGCTTAATAATCGGAACCTGTTCCAGAAATATTGAAAACAGGTGTGCAACAAAAGATGGGATGAGATGTCACTTCTGGGGACGTCCAACTGCATTAGCAATTGCTATATGTAAGATGCAGTTTATAGGGCCTCCATAATGTAATCTGTGTTTTAAGATACAGAATACAAATCAATTGGGTTGTGCTCCATTCTAAACACTCATCACTCTGGTTATGGAAAGGAGAAAACTTGTGCAAAGCTACGTTGGGAATCGAGTTTTGCAATTTTTTCTTTAACTCATCCATTGACAATTCATGGATGTATACAATGCATTCTGATCGCACAGCTGTCTGTCCTTTCTTAGCCCATTGCCTCCCTCTCTTTGTGTTCTTCTTACAGGCCACCTCCCAATTTCACGTCTTTTGTTTTGTTTCTGTTTTCATTTTGTGACCGACCAAATTTAACCGGAGCCACCTGCATTGTCATGGATAGAACGCTCCACAGGAGAATAGAGAACTCATCAGTGACTCATCACTAAAGACAATGACTCTCCCTCACCCAGCATCCATCCACAACCCCACAAAGCCTAAGTCCTTCCCCCATCCGAAACTGAATGGGCAGTTCCAGTGCCGACAACTGTGGCTGTTGTAAGCACAGAATTAAAAGGCAAAGCATGTGCCAAAGATGGTGACTGAGGACATTCCTCCCTATCAACCCATTCTTAATTTTTTCCTGCCTTCTCTTCCATGATAGTCTCTGATCCCTGAAGTGGGTCGCATACGTGTCCCCATTTAAAGATAAATATTCAACAGTCATGTGTTCTCAGCACCATAGGGGCCACGAGTCTCTGAGTTCTCCACCATTCAGTGCAAGAAGCATCCATGTGCATACAAACTCATAAACTAGGAAGCAGTTTAAGAGCATGTTCATAAAGAAGATTGACAGTAGTACATTCCCCTGTAGGGCCTGGGACCTCTCTAGTCATGGGCTTTTGAACAGACTTATGGTATCAGGCGGGAATTACTTCTTGTAGATGTAGCCTCAGATCCAATCAGAGAGCAGTTAGTTACCCCATAAGTCACATCATGATTTCACTAATACCCATCTGGCCTGACAGGTCAGAATTACACCATGTAAGGCCTATCTCTGAATAAGACCAGAGATATCTTTCCTTCCCCAGCTGCCTATGTAGCATTTCCAAGCATTATGGAAGTCACTCAGCAGGCAGGGAAGAAACCTCCAGTTCAATTCTGATTTCTCTTTGTCTTGAAACCAAGCCATATGCTGTCTTCAGCAAAAAGGTTTTGCTCATTAGCTCTGACAGGCAACCAAGAGCAAGGGCAATAGACTGAGTTGCTTTGGTGGCCATGGGGTCCTTCCTAACCCACAGCTCATAGGGAAATATTCCAAACTTGACATTGGGATTTTTGTTTCATCATCATCTACCCACAAAACCTACTTACATTCAAATTTTTTATTAGCTTATATAATACTAGGTTGTCATATGCCTTCCTATACATCCTAAGTTCGTGTTAGCTCTTCCCACCTCTCAGCCAGTTCTTTCCCATTCTGCATTTAAACCTTGCCATATCCGGTATTGCCCTCCTCTATTTTCCCTTTGCATGTCTCCTTTCCTCACTCTCCTTCAGGCTTTTACCCCATAGCTTATCTCCCTCCTAGAGTCTGGATTCCACCAGCATCCCAAGTTAAATACATAAATCTAAGCCACAATATCTATATGAGCAAGAACATGTAGCACTTACTGTTTGCTCCTAGATCACTTCACTCAATATTATACTGCTCAGTTCCATGCATTTTCCTGAAATTTTCATAACTTTTTCTTACAGTTGGATAAAATTCCATTATGTATATTTTTCCTAGTTATTGGAAATGGAGAAGGAAAGAACTTAGGTATGGAAATGTCTTTGTAGTAGGATGCGAAGTCCTTTGGGAATATGTCCAGTAGTACCATCCTATGGAAGACCTATTTTTAGTTTTTTTGTGAAATTTCCAGACTGGTTTCCATTCTGGCTGCACCCGTCTATACTCTTACTAACGGTCCATAGGTGCTCTCCTTCTGCCACATCCTCATCAATATTGGTCATTTGTTTGCTCGATGATAACCATCATGCCTGGAGTGAGGTAGTATCTCAAAGTACTTTTAATCTGCATTTCTCTGATGGGTAAAGATGTTAAACACATTCTTTAAGGGTTTCCTAGCTGTCCCAGTTAGGGTTTCTATTACTGTAAAGAGACACCATGATGACCATAGCAACGCTTATAAAGGAGAACATTTAATTGGAGGGGCTTACAGTTTCAGAGGTTTAGTGCGTTATCATCATAGTGGGGCATGATGGCAGGCAGGCAGACATGGTGCTGCAGAAGGAGCTGAGAGTTTTACATCTTGATCCACAGGCAACAGAGTGAATTGTGTACCACACTGAGTGTATCTTGATCAAAGGAGACCTCAAAGGCCACCCCCATTTGCTGGACACACTTCTTCCCAAAGGGTTACCCTACTCTCACAGAGCCACTCCTCCTAATAGTGCCACTCTCCTTGGGGGATGGGGGACATTTGATTTTAAACCACCACATTCTACTCCCTGGCCCCCAAAGGCTTGTAGCCATATCATAATGCAAAAAAATGACTTCAGTCCAACTTCAAAAATCCCCATTGTCTATAACAGTCTCTTAAGCATTTAAAAGTCTAAAGTTCAAAGTATCATAAGATTCATGCAATCTCCTAACTGTAATTCCCTCTAAAATCAAAAAGCAGACCGTATACTTCCAACATATAATGGTGCAGAATATACATTACCATTACAAAACATAGGGAAGGGAACATGGTGAGGAAAAACTGAACCAAAGCAAGGCCAAACACCAACTGGGCAAACTCCGAACTCTGATCTCCACATGAGATACCAAAAATCTCTTCAGATCCCCAACTCCATTCAGCTTTTCTGGTTCCACTCTCTGTTAGTAGCTCTCCTTGACAGGTATCCTACAACTCTTCCATTCCTATGCATTACAGTGCTTGAATACTCAGTAAAAGCAATAAGACAAAAAAAAGGAAATAAAAGAGATAAGAATAGTCAAAGTACGTTTCTTTGCAGTCAATATGATTCCATACATAAGAAACCCTAAATTCTTCAGCAGAAACCTCTTAGAACTGATACTTTCAGCAAAGTGTTAGGGTACAAAAATAAATAAATAGATAGATAGATAGATAGATAGATAGATAGATAGATAGATAGATAGATAAATGGCACAGCATCTTTCCTATTTACCAATGACAAACATTGAGAAAACAATCATGGCGATAACCCCATTCACCATAGCCTCAAAAAAAAAAGTTAGAAATAAAACTAACCTAGGAAATAAAAGAACTCTATAAGGAAAACTTTAAAATGCTTAAGAATATATTGAGGAAGATCCTAGAAGATATAAAGACTTCTCTCGACTTTGACTCCAATGAGAAAGAAATCATCAGTGTGACTTCAAGTTTCCCTGAAACCACATGGACAACAGAAGTCACAGTTAGCAATGGTGTCAGAGGGACACAGAGCTCAGAATAGCCAGGCCTGTGGCAGCCTTTGAAGGATTGGGAAATCCACACTTAACTGGTTGTTATGAAACAGTCATATTTGTTCTAGAGGAGGCGCCCTAAACTAAAGACACCGAAGGAATTCATTAGTACTTTTTTCTTTCACTTATGGATGGAGCTGAGATATCTAATTTAGCTTCTAAGATAGCTGATCTAGATATACAATATCTAATTATCTTTCACAGTTCTGAAGGGTTTCTTTGAAGCATTCAGCAACTGCATGTCACATTCCAGACTTACTGGGAAAGAAGGGTATTATCTAGTTTCAATCTGGTAATTTTATCCTCCCATACTTTATATTTCCAAATAACATCTATTTTCTTCTTTTAATCAGCTCAATCATTCCTTCACTTCATGGGCAAAAATAGGCACACAAGGTGTCCACATTAAACCAACTGTCAGGGAGAGCATCTAACCAAGTTTGGAAGAATAAGCAGTCTCACAGGCCCTGATGCAGGTGGTTTTTTCCTGGCTCACACCCTCATCAGAGAATGCGCTCTTCCCCTGCAGCCTTACAAACCACATAATCCTGACCTCATATACCCAAGGTCAAATGCTGCTGGGTCCTGGGGCTCAAGGGGCAAGGCTCATTCCTAGCTGTTTATGCCTCCTGCTGCTCTGTCTTGTGTCTGTGTATGATAAGTTCACATGTGGAGGCCAGAAGTGGACACTGGATGTCTTCTTCTCTCACTCCCACACCTTACTTTTTGAGGCAGAATCTCTCTTTGTACCCGGAGCCTATCCATTCAACTACAGTTAGCTGGCCAGTGAGTTCCAGAGATTGACCTGCTCCCATATACACACATTCCCCCAGGTTTACAGACAAAGATTTATCGTGGGTGCTGAGGACCCAAACTTAACTCCTCATGCTTGTTCCATGAGTACTTTGCAAGCAGCCCCCAAGATATTTCCCATGTATCTCCATTACTGTTCAACAAGCATATTCATGAGTCCTGCTAACCTGGACATAATTCTCATTTTGTGGAGATTTACACTGTGCTTAGTACCTCATTTTTCCTTGTACTCGGGTTCTTTCTCAACCCTATTAACAGTGTAGAACCTTATTCCTAATACTTTTTTCCACAACAAACAGTAGTGCTATGCAACGTATCTTTTGGTTTGTGTTGTAATTTTAAATCACAATTAACAGCCTGTAGAAGTGGAAAACGTGAGAGATGAGAAGGTTCTCGTGCCATAACCTCACATTCCTCCCTCTTGCCTTCCATCCAAGTTTGAAAATGGCATCCACAAACAATGGACCATTCAAGAGAACATCACTCTAACTACAGGCAACTAAGGATTTCTGAGAGCAGGAGAAATGGTCTTCCCTGGGGAAAAGCACACCAACTAGTTATCCTGGTATAGGAGGTGCTTCTGCATTTGTATTGCTTTTATTGGTTAAATAAAGAAAACTGCCTTGGCCTTTTGATAGGGCAGAAATCAGGTAGGCGGAGTAGACAGGATGAAATACTGGGAGGAAGGGAAGTGTGGCAGATGCCATGTTTCTCCGGCCTGAGATAGACGTAGATTAAAATCTTCCCGGTAAGCCATGACCCCATGGTGATACACAGATTACTAAATATAGGTTAGTTTAAGATGTGAGAGTTAGCCAAGAAGAGGCTAGAGCTAATGGGCCAGGCAGTCATTTAATTAATACAGTTTCTGTGTAATTATTTTGGGTATGAGCTAACCAGGCGCCGGGAACGCAGCCCTCTCCTCCTTACTACATTACCCAATACCAAATGGTCAGCCTTACGTACATACAAGTAACATGGCACAGACTGAGAAGGTTGTATTTATGTATTAATATGTCGTGTGGTAGCTTGAATAGGAAAGACTCCCATAGGATCACATATTTGAATGCTTAGTTATCAGGGGAGTGGCACTACTTGAGAAGGATGAGGAGGTGTGGCCTTGTTGGTGAAAGTGTGTCACTGGGGGTGGGCTTTGAGAGTTCAAGAGCCCAAGTCAGACCCAGTGACTCTCTTCCTGCTGCCTACAGATCCAAATGCAAGCAGCAGTGGTTCCAGGATTATTGCTAAATTATTATTATTATTATTATTTATGTTAGGTTGGTGGTTCTCAACCTGTAGGTCACAACCCCTTTGTGGATGAATGACTTTTTCACAGGGGTCACCTAAGACCGCAGAAAAACACAGATTTACATTATAATTCATAACAGTAGCAAGACTGCAGTTATGATCTAACACAAAAAATAATTTTATGTTTGGGGGTCCCCACAACATGAGTAACTATATTAAAGGAATGCAGCATTAGGAAGACTGAGAACCACTGGGTTAATACCAGGGCTTCAGAGTAGGCTCCTCAATGACATAGGCATTTGTCTGGAACAGTCCTTGGAATACAGTTCCATGGAGGACTGGTCAAGGGGCTGTCCAAAGAGGAACAGATGGATGTAAACACACAGGCACGCTCAACAGGACTCATCGGGAGACTTCAGGGGGTACAGGGCAGGACCTGATAGTTTAAATAGGTTTCTCTACAAAGTGTTCTAGGTTTGCAGTCCCCTTTTTTTTAAGCTGTGAGATTGGGCAAGTAGGTTGTAGTCTCCAGGAATGGCAGTGTCTCTAGGGCTTCTTATACTTTTTCCTTTGGGGCCTCCTAGCAGCAGACAGTTGGGTAAGCAGAAGGCTCCCTGCAAACATATGGACTTGAGTCAGAGCTGGCATTGGACAAAACCAAATCTAGACAAGAGAAGTGAGTACCTGAAGGGACGCTGGCACACTTGAGCTCGTAGCTCTGGCAGGCTTTGCCCTTCTCCCCCATTTCCTCTGCCTTACATTCCTGAAACTAGCCCCAAGGTCTAGTCCCGTATTTGGCCTCTTCCTCCTCCTGAGGCTGACCACCAAGTACAGCTATCAAAATACTAAAGTCAGCCATCAAAAGCCCTCTTTGACTCACCTAATTAACATGCTCTATTAAAACAAAACCCCTCATCCTAACATGGGGTTTCCTTTATACTTTACAAATCACCATTTACCTATGTGCCCCATCTGTCTTCTCTCCATCCAGAGACAGTCCTTTGTCCCTGCAGAGCAAACGCTCTTGCCCCCTTGCCCCCTTGCCCTGGTTCTCTTCCCCTTCTCCCTCTTCTTCTATCTCCTGTTTTGTCCCTTATCCCTGCCCTTTGTCCCTCTGACACAAATACATCTCCTTTGTGCTGAGAACTGGGCCTTGAAGGTCCTGAGCCAATATTTTTCCTTTCAGTACTGCTCCAGACACAGGTCTTGGGGAAATATATGTTCTCCTTCAATCACCCCTGAACAAAGCAACAGCCAGAAAACCAAAGTAGATGCCCAGGGAGGAGGAGCCATGGCCATTGCCAGTACCTCAGACAATGGTGAACATCAAACAGAAAGGCCTAAGGCAACCCTTCCTTCCCCCAAGTCTAGAGGTGAGGGAGGGTTCGGGGAGTTGAGAACAAAGAAAAGTTGGAAGAGGAAGCTGAGGGGAACAGGCAGAGGGCATGGTCTTCTAGCACAGTCTTCCTCAGGAGTAGTAGGGGCAGAGTTGGTAGTGCTCCATCCTGCCAGGACCCTTGCCCCTCAGAAGAGGCCACAGTCCTTCAGGTTGTTCTTGAGATGACGTTAGTGGTAGCATCAAACACAAACTGTGCGTCCTTGGTATCAGCAGCACACATGAAGTGCCCATGTATCTCCTTGGTGTCTGCATTTAGTCAGGTCCTCTAACTTGCTCGGAAGGCAGCTGGCTTAAGAGAGTATGATTTTGAAAGAGAACAGGAGGGTGGGCACATGGGAGGGAGAAAGGGGAAGGGGTAAATTATGTGATTACATTATAATCTTAAAAAAATAAAATTCATATATTTAAAAAACAAAATGAGAAACTGTCAGCTTTTTAAATGTGTCAGCTGGCACAAAGGACACTGGCTTTGTCACATCTGGAAAAGTCCAGGAAGATAGAAAGCAGGTACTATAGCCTGCAGTATATTCGGGGTGCTTACGATAATTACTTATTAAGTCAGCCTGGGAAGTCAGCCAATTCCTATTGATTAATAACACAAACCTTTCTGTGTGGCTTTGATAGATGATATGTAAATGTGGTACAATTGTTTCCTTTTGGCTTAAGTCCTCAGAAATTATGGTTTGCCCCAGGTAAACCATGAACTTCAAAAGCTTACTGTTGTGTTTAGAAGTCACGGCTGCCACTTACACTCAGTAAGGACAAATACAAACAAAACAGCACAGAACAAGTGTGTGCGCCTGAGGACTCACCAAAATATCACACATAAATTCCTACTTTTTTGTGACATTTCAATGTCAGTCTAGCAGGAGTTGTAAGACCCACCCCATCACATTTGACATCAGATTCAATGCTGTTGTTATGTAATACTTGGCGGGAAGTTACGCATACTTGGTACGGGCCAGCAGACTAAGCCAACATAGTTTAATCAAAGTGCCTGAATGACTCTGTAGTCAATTAAGTAATTTAAGTGTAAACTAATTACGTTATAACC
>PVIU01025308.1:0-23916 GCA_004026605.1 Ondatra zibethicus
AAAAAAAATCAAAGAAAACGTACAAGCTTAGAGCAAAATCAAGTTAAAATTGGCCATGGCAAAAACATTATGCACATCTTGCCTTCTTATCCAGCAAACTGAACTTCAGACCTGGCAGAAAACATGAACCTAAAAGGGAAAAGTCAAAACAGTGAAATTTGTCTTTCTTTATATTATGGAAGTTTTCATCTGTAGCCAATAGGATAGTGAACATGCGCTGTTGAGAGAAACTATGTAAGGTGTATGTACAAGAGTGTATCAAAATTGTGTAAAATTCAACATGCAGCATCTCTTAGTGCCCAAAAGTCTAAATCTCAGGATTATACAAAATTCAATTGTGGTGAGCCCAAAAGTATTATGCAGTAAATGTACAGCCAACAATCTATTGAACTATCCACGGTAAGTGTATACGTACACTCTACCTGGAGAACCTATTTTGCAGAATTGTGGGCACATCTGTCCTTTGGATAAGTGACTGCCAATTCTGTAAAAACCTTATAAAATCATGGTATTTCTCCCTTCTATAGTATCCCAGCAGTGTATAAACCTGACTTTTCCTGTAGGGCAACTGGATACCTCCACACCATGAAGCCATGGTGTGAAAAAGATTCAGTCAAGTCCTTGTTCTCACAACCAAAATCTACATAAAAATATTTCCCCACAGACTTTTTATATTGGCAGTAGTCACTGATAAGAAAGGAGCCTCATACAGGAGGCAGTATGTCTGCTCTAACAGCAGACTCAAGAAAAGTGTAATCTACTCATCTTCTGCTCTGACTTAATAGTCTGCTAATACTCTGTATTACCCTTTACCTTGGTTTCAACTAATTTAGGATCATAGCCCAGGAAACTGTTTATACATGAAAAAGGTCTGGGTCACTAAAACTATCTTCAGGGAGAAAAATTCTCACCTTGGCACCCTGCTAGAGTCAGAAGCAGGGTCTCCAGAAAAGATTCCTTTTAACTCAACCAGCTAGCTGCTAATGCAAATCAAGCCCATGGGTCAGTATAGCTACCAAGGTTGTGTTACCAGCTTCGAGGGAACTTTACAGACATGACCCTCGGAGACATAAGGTGCCTCCTTGCCAGATCCACTGGTTTCTTATGACTCTGTGAAAATGCATGCTTCATAATATTGTTACTGCCTATGGGATTGTTAACTTGTCTGTATACTTTATGACTTTTATGCCTGATGCCCTTATGCCCCCCCTTTTCAACTCTCTTTTTACCCTGGTGCCCTCATGCACTTAGCCTGACCCTTATGTCTTATACCTTATACCTATGTCCCTATGCTGCTGCTGCTTCTTTTCATCTTCCCCCAAGAAATAAAGAAACATGCAGGAAAATCATGCCTAAGTCAGTCAGTTTGTTCTACCCTTCAGATCCCATTCCCAGTCTTCACTTGTTGTATAAGTCCTATTTTGAACCCCAATAAAGTGCTGAGGCCGATACTCTGGAGCTCCCAATATCCAATGTTTTTTCTGATTTAGAAATTAAGCAAATTAAGAAAAGAGGAATCTTTCTGATCATAATTTTTCATTTTCTTTTTTATTATTTTTATTGTGCTATACATTTTTCTCTGCCCCCCTCCCTTCCTCTCCTCCCCCCTTTTACCTTCACCCATGCCCCCCGTGCTCCCAATTTACTCAGGAGATCTTGTCTTTTTCTCCTTCCTATGTAGGTCCAGATATGTCTCTCTTAGGGTCTGCTGGGGGAGGTCGTTCCTTTGTTCCCAGCTGCCCAGACTCAAAATAATCACACAGAAACTATTATTTGCAATACTGTTTGGTCAGGAGCTTAAGCATATTTTTAGCTAGCTCTTACATCCTAAACTAACCCATCTCCATTAATCTGCATATCGTCACGTGGCTGTGGCTTACCAGGCGAAATTCTATTCAGTGTCCACGGGGCCACATGGCTTCTCACTGGCTCTGCCTACTCTGTCTCTCTCTCTCTCTCTGTCTCTGTCTCTGTCTCTGTCTCTCTCTCTCTCTCTCTCTCTCTCTCTCTCTATATATATATATATATATATATATATATATGTATGTATGTATAATCTTTCAGCCTGGCTATATCCTATTAAGTCACTGGCTGAAAGCAGCTTCTTTATTAGCCAATAAAAGCAACAGATATACAGAAGGACTTCCCACACCAAGGGTCCTCTTTGTTATCTAAGTTGTCTGGGGTTGTGAACTATAGGCTGGTTTTTCTTTACTTTATATCTAAAAACTACTTATGAGTGAGTACATATTTTATTTGTCTTTCTGGGTCTGGGTTACCTCATTCAGTAGTTTTTTTTTTAATATCCATCCATTTGTCTGCAAATTTCAAGATGTCATTAATTTTTACCACTGTGTAGTACTCCATTGTGTAAATGTACTACATTTCCTTTATCCATTCTTTGATTGGGGGGTATCTAGAGTGTTTCCAGGTTTTGATTATTACAAATAATTCTGCTATGAACATAATTGAGCACAAGTCATTGTGGTAAGATTGATCATCCTTTGGGTATATACCCAACAGTGGCATTGCTGGGTCTTGAGGCAAATTGTTTCCTAATTTTTTAAGAAGAACTTGGGAATTCATAATGGTCATAAAGGGTACCTGAATAGAGCAGAAAAACAAACAAATGAGAGAAAAAATAAGCCAAACACAGTTCAATAACACTTCAAGGACTTTCTAAAATGGACTCTAACTGCACACAGTAGGATGGATAGATGATAGATAGATAGATAGATAGATAGATAGATAGATAGATAGATAGATAGACAGACAAACTGATAGATAGATACACCCTAGCTAAGACACCTTATTTTTATTAGTGTGTGTGTGTGTGTGTGTGTGTGTGTGTGTGTGTGTGTGTGTGTGTGTGTAAATTAATTTTTGGTCATTGCCTATTCAGAAACTTTTCATTGTCAAATTTCTTGTGATCTTCATAATCAGTTGTTGGGCTGTCAGAACTGCACATTAAGAATTTTTGCTATAAACTATGTTTGAGTGCTTGGGGTTCAGACTCTTCTACCCAAATAGCCCCATATGTTCTTTTGGGATTTGTGTAGATGTCTCAAAAAAACAAAGGAGATCTACACATTTTCATACAGTGTGTTTTGATAAGAAGGCATAGGCATCCTTTTTGTTTTGTTTTGTTTTGTTTTTGTTTTTAGAAGCAGGGTTTCTCTGTAGCTTTGGAGCCTGTCCCAGAACTAGCTCTTGTAGACCCGGCTAGCCTCGAACTCACAGAGATCCGCCTGCCTCTGCTTCCCGAGTGCTGGAATTAAAGGCATGTGCCACCACTGCCAGGCTTAGCTAGGGTTTCTATTGCTGTGATAAAACACCATGACCAAAAAATAGCTTGGGGGGAAAGGGTTTATTTCAGTTTATAGCTCTTGGCACTGGTCTAGTTCATTTTCTTATCAATAAAGACTTTTTCTAAACCTATTTCTGAACTCTACTGCTGTGTGACACATGATATGAGTTAACATTAGTAAATAATATTAGAATTCCAAATCTATATTTGCCCCAGCCCACCAACCAAGGTCAGGAGGTTATCTCACAAATTATTACCATAGGAACCACTAAACCTTGTTAATCTATTGTTATTCGATAAACTGTGATATTGTGGGAAAACAACACATTCATATATGTTTCTGGCATGTTTCACAATAAATATCAGGAATAATTATTTGTTTAACAGCCTTAAAATATTTTATACTGATTTTTAGGTACTGTTTCTACGTATTTTGAAGCTTCAAAGCTAAGGGCCTACAATGGAAAAATTCACCTGTGTTCATCACTGATAATTACTGTCCTCTACCCTATAAATAAAGAATCATCCTTTTATGTATTAATTAGGATTTGAGGCTGAAAGTGCTATTTCAAAATTATTACTGAATGAAGCAAATTTGTTTCAAAATGAAATAAAATCCCAATTGCTAAGGGGTTAAGTAAGAAAATGAAGTTTTGTCCTGTGTACCTGTAAAGCAGGAGAGGTCTTACCCTGGCATGACTTTATAAAGGAACACAGAGAAAACATCCATACCTGTACTCTATTCTAGGACAGGGCCCTGCAGGGTGTGTGAATTCTTTCCTTCCACAGAAACTGTCTCTTCCAGCACCAGGAGCCCAGCAGCAGCAAAAGTTAAACCCTCCTAGGTTCAAACTCCACAGACAAAAGAAATCTGTGTCCTAAACAAGCTCACCAAAACTGTCAGATATTTCCCATGGAGTTGCTTAAGTCGTGAGTGTCAACTCTTTCTATCAAGCATAGGGAAATAAATAAGTGTGTGTGTGTGTGTGTGTGTGTGTGTGTGTGTAAATGTAGTCTTTAAAGTATATTTAACTTGTGTTAACAAAGGATATAGACTGAGGGTTACAAAACACAGAAAATATGACTTACACATAGACACAGTGCAAAATCTGAGCCTGATACTGTACCCTCTCAGGGAAAAATGTCTTAGAAACATACATACATGCTAAAGGAAATATGTGAAGAGAGGGCAATGGCCACCAAGTAAACTTTTCATGTTATGACTGGCTTTCTGAGCTGTGGCAGAGAACTTGGGCGCCCTTAGATCTGAGCTGAGAAAGCCTGTGCAGTGTGGAACCACGGCAGCAAAAATACTTCGCCCTTTTTCTCTTCATGTCCTCCACCCAATGGGAGATGCTCTCCCAAGCAAGAAAGGCTAATAAAAAGCAAGGACTGGTCAGCCTGGTTGGCATTTTCTCATACTCAGAGCAGTGGGAGCTAGGGTTGCAGTTTGGGATCAGAACTGCTCTTGAGTAACCAGAGTCCCTGAGGGAGGTGGACTCCAGGACAGAGGCAAACTTTGCCCTGTTAACGCTAATCATTAGCAGTGGCCTGTACAAAGGGCTCTGCTTCAAGGTCAGGGTCAAGGGCGCTGTCCTGGATCATTCTTGATCAAAGAAGAAGGAAAGCTGTCCACACCTGCCCAAAGTCAAGTCCACGTTTACACACAGGATTTCTCTTAGATGCCAGCTGGTTGGCAAAGTCACCTTTTAAAATATAGTTTGGGGGGACTGTTATGTATTCAGTCTGATTAAATATACCACCTTTAGTTTTAGAACTAATTTTAGTTAAACTAGTCTTGGCTAATGGTGGCCAGGATTCTAGAGGATGACTGATTGTTTGAGTCTGATAAAGACATTATTAGCATTGAGTAGCCAACTGACAAAGTGCATCGGATCAGAGGGAACCCTGAGTACTTCATGAAATAGCATCTTTAAGTGATTCTCCATACAAGATAGCCCTTTAAAGCCCAATGGAAAACACTGTCATGAAAAGAAGAGAAAAAAAACAAAACAGTGTCAGAAGTTCAGGCAGATGTTTCCAATGTTCTCTGGGCTGCAATCGAAACTATTGACTTCAAGGCTTGCTTAGGCTCTGTGAACACTGTTCATTAGCGTTACTTGCATTACCTATCTCTGTATTTTGCTGGCTGCCCTGTGAGACAAACCTCCACAGTGCTGAGACAGTAGTTTTGTTTGATCACTTCATGTCTGAAAAAAGGCTATTGGTAAGACAGCAGATATCTATAGACAGTGTGACTCCATTGCCCCATCAAATATGTATTTCAAAAATATTTCTAAATGATTTTTCTAAGAATTTCATGAATACAAGAAGTAACAATACATGTGAGAAAGTACTAGTGGTGCATTTAGCCCAGCAGCCAAAGATATGAAGCAAACAGAAAGAAAAGGTTCTGCTGCTTGGAGCTATGTGGTTACCATTACCTGAATTATGGGAAGCTAAAGTTTGTGTGTGTGTGTGTGTGTGTGTGTGTGTGTGTGTGTGTGTATGCACAGATACATGTGTGTGTTGAGTATGTGTAAGTACATGTAAAGGTCACAGATGATTGTCAGGTGCCTTCCTCAATCACTCCCTACCTCATTTTTTAACAGAGTCACTTACTATACCTGGAGCCTTACCAGCTTGGCTAGCATGACGGCCAGTAGCACCTGCCTGTTTCAAACTCCCCAAAGCTATGATAATGAGTGTTCACTTTCATGTCTAGCATTTTATATATGTTCTGACAATGCAAACTGAGATCCATGTGCTTCTGTAGCTAACACTTCACTAACTTAGCCCTACACTGTGGGATTTTAATATCAGACACACACCAAAAGATCCCATGGGAATTTTCTAACACATTTTGTCATTCTTTAGAGGCAAATAAAAATGTTTGTAATGTTTAATTGGAGCCATTTTTATTGATCAGATTGGAATATAATCATTTAGGCCCAACTGCCTTTACAAAGAATTCAGGAGGGGTCACCTGGACAGACAGCCCACCTACTCAGAGAGATTCTGTCAAGAAAGAAGGTAAGGAAGGAAGGAAGGAAGGAAGGAAGGAAGGAAGGAAGGAAGGAAGGAAGGAAGGAAAGAAGGAAAGACTGGAAGAGAAAAAGACAAAGGGGGTGGTGTCGGGGACCGGCCTCGACAAATGCAGAGTAGGGGTGTGGGAATTTAGAAATATTAGTAATGAATACGAAGACATGTGTAAAAATAATAAAATAGTACCAAGAGGGAGTTCCAGTGAATACTGAAATTGCCCACGTTTAATTTCCAATTGCTTAAAATACCCTGACCCTAAGAGGTAGGAGTAAGATTTTTTAAAAACTACATTAACATGATACAAGGAAATTAATAGACCAGTTGAAGGTCGCAGGCTGTACCCATAGTTAAACATTCTGTTGCTAGACAAGCCACACTCACACCCTAGATCAAAACATTCCATAGGCAAACCACTCCCTGGGTGGAATCCAATGTTATCTCCTTAAGGGAACTGAAACCTTAGTTGAATGTTTAGACTTTTGTTTGAAGTAGAAAGGTCTCTACTTCTCTATTCCTGAAATACAAGGTCTGGATATTAGCCACACCTGTTAACAATAACCTTGAGAGAGCAGAACTCTCCAATCTAAATCTAGATTGGACCTTTTCTTGCAGTAGAAACACAACAACCTTGAAGGAATAGAGGTAAGTTCCAACTCTCTGATCTTTGGTCAAGGTGAAAATAGGCTCACAGTTTTGAACCTCCACAAAAGGAAGGGAGGGAGGAAGGAAGGAAGGAAGGAAGGAAGGAAGGAAGGAAGGAAAGAGGTAAGTGAGTCACACATGAAACAACACTTAGCTTTGATGGGGCTGGTGGTTCTTAATTAAATCTACTTTGTAACTTACATGCAGCAATATCAAATCATATGGGCTAATAGGGCACTGACGCATGTAGACAATGTGTAATGATTTAAGCACTTTAAATTAAAATCATCTATCTCCTCAAGCATACTTAAAATACATACATTATATATGATTTATACGAAATTATATCAGGATGAAAATACAGCTCCCAAGAGCCATAGACAATAAAACAAGCTCCCCCCGCCCCCCTGCAATGTGAAGCCTGGGAACCTCCTTTTGGGTTGATGGTCAGGAGAGTCCAAGAGACTCCCTAAAACAATGTAAGCTGTTGGCATTATCCCTGGTGGCCTCTTAGAACTTAAAAGTAAGAACCTTACTGATGTCTAAAGACAGCACCTATTTCAGACACAGGACTTGTGGTGATTGAACTGGAACTGACCTAGGAACCTCCTCTTTGTGGGCTAGATCTGATAGTATCCAAAGATGCTTTGCAAGTTTCCAAGGGAGAAAAGAAATTAATAGTTATACACAGTTCTTATGCCTATGAACCTCAACAATGGTGAAAATGGCAAGAAAGCTCAAGGACACTGGTGCGGGAGAATTGTCTGTATTCTGTCAATCATGATTTAAATAAATGCTGATTGGCCATTAGCCAGGATGTATGGGTGGGACAACCAGACAGGAAGTAGAGGCAGAGCAAGGAGAATAGGAGAATTCTGGGAAGCAGGAAGCTCTCTCGGCACTCCTGCCTGGACCACTGAAGAAGCAGGATGTGACCTGCCCTGCTGAGAATGGTACTGAGCCATGTGGCTAACATAGATAAGGATAATGGGTTAATATGTTACAAAAGCTAATAAGAAGCCTGAGCTAATGAGCCAATCAGTTTATAACTTATGGAGACTCTCTGCGTGAATTTCTTTGGGACTTGTCGGCTGTGGGACCTGGTGGGAGGCCAGAAACCAACCAGGTCCTCATGTTACAGGACACAACAGTGGCACCTTATATCCAGCTTATAACCAAGACTTAAGGCCACTCAATCAGAAGGAAGATTGTAAATCTAGCCAACTACCTGTGACTGATGAAGAGAACAACCTACTACTGAGACTTAAGAAAGTCTCCGTTGTGCAACACTACACGGGAACTTCTTGTGCCTCTCTAATTTTGTAACCACTAATCGCCCTTTGCCCATTCCTCATTCCCCCATTCTTCCCAGCCTCTATAATCACTCAAACTCTATGCAGTCTTATATTACATTCCATACGAGAGTGGGTCTCACAGTGCAATTTATAGCTGCATTCTGAATAGCGAGTCTCGTTTCCCAGCTAAGTGTAGTTCTCACCCTTCATCAAAATAAGCTTCTTTTGCAGACTACCACGAAAACTCACAACTGGTGAAAATGCAGGGAACTGACTGAACAGTGTTCATCACCAATTAATACAGAGATTCTAAGGCTCAGGGAACATTATAGAAGAGGGTCCAGATAGATTTTTAAGAGTCAAAGAGTCAAAAGACCAGTATGCTATGAGATAGTATCTTCTATATTTGATAGGAAATTGCACTAATAAAAATCTCAGTTTATATGATCACCTCAACAAGACCGATACAATGACACTACTTGACTTCCCAGAATGAATGGGAGAACTCTGACAAGGTTATGCCCATACATGAAGAGATACAGGCAATTCATAGCTCCTAAAAGTGGAAGAATCAGTCTTCCACTGTGGATGAGCCCCTTCCATAGGTCACCCAGTCCCAAGTGGTTATCTCTAAACATATGCACACAATATACACTAAATGAACTCGGCAGGGTGTGTGTGTGTGTGAATAATTTTTTAAAAGAGATCATGAATTTTGAGAAGGGGTACATGGCAGGATTTGAAGCAGAAAGAGGATGGGGAAGAAAGGATGTAAATACAGAACTCGTATATGAAATTCTCAAAAGAAAAGTGTAAAAAGAAAGGTAAAACCCTTGAAATCTTTTCTTCTAGCTTTTTTGAAGTATTCAGCACATCATTGCTGGCCACCATCACTCCACTGTGCAACACCACACTGGAACTTCTTATTTCTCTCTAATTTTGTAACCACTAACCAGCCTTTGCCCATTCCTCATTTCCCCGTCCTTCCCAGCCTCTATAATCACCATTCTGCCCTCAACTTCAATACAGTCTTATTTTACATTCCATACATCAGCGGGTCTCACAGTGCTTATGTTTCTGGTTCACTCAACATGAGACTTACAGCTCCAGACACAGTGTCGTAAATAACATGACTTTAGTATGCTTGACACTGCATAGTACTCCTCTGTTTCTTTATCTACTCGCCGGTTGATTAACATGTTCCTTTTTCAGTTCCTTCTTACTGTGACTAGTGCTGCAATGTAAATAGAAGTATGGATGACTCCTCAGCATGCCGACATCCACTTTGAGTTGTTTGTTTCACAGCTGGGAAACAGAAACATACTTTTATTTTTCTTCATTTAATTTATTTGCTATTCAATTTTCCCACCACTATCTATTATCCTTTCCCTGATGTGTGTTCCTAGCACCTTTGTCAATAATAAGTTTTAATTCTATGCCCTGTATTCTAATCCACTAGTCTATAAAAACTTCTGCTTATTATAATACCATAATAAATTGGCTACTATGACTTTATTGTGCATTTTATATGCTTCCTGTTGTGTTTTTTTGTGCAAGTGATCTTTAATTATTCAGTTCCATTTGTAGTTCAGTAAATATTTGAGTTTTTTCTGAAGAGTATATATTGGTGTTTTGAGGGGGATTACATGGATCCTTGTAACAATATTGATTCAACAGAGCCACGAGTCCAAATATCTTTCTTTTTATCCCCTTCAATTTCTTTCATCATTGTTTTATGTCTTCTACTGTGTGTGTCTTTCATTTATTTAAATAAACTTATTCATAGAAGTATATCTGAGGTTATATTCTTGATAAGTACAGCTAAGCTTAAAGAATTTTCTCAGAATGTGACTTATCAAGCATCTATTTACAATTATTGACCTTCCACATCAATTGTCAAACCACTAATTATAATAGTCTCTGCTATCTACAAGACAAAAGTTTTTAGTAAATATGTTATTAACACATACCATATACCAATTTGGTATGTCAGAAAATACTCGAATCTTAAATGTGCAGGTGAATTACTCCAAACTAAATACACTTTTAGAAGACATATGGAATGTGATAGTAGCATCCCTGTTTCATGGGAGAATACATTAAATGCTGAAAACATTCCATGTTTGCCCAAAGCTGATAAGTAGAGCATACAGAAATCTGGATAAGGCCACATCTCTTGAGACCACTGGAACTACTTGATTAAAAACATCAAGACCACTAATGATTGAGTACCTATTACATTTGTCTTTCTGGGTCTGGGTTACTTCACTCAATATGATGTTTTCTAGATCCATTCATTTGCCTGAAAATTTCAAGATGTCATTATTTTTTTTACACTGTGTAGTACTCCATTGTGTAAATGTGATACATTTTCTTTTTCCATTCTTCAGCTGAGGGGTTGTTTCCAGGTTCTGGCTATGACAAATAATGCTGCTATGAATGTAGTTGAGCACATGTCCTTGTGGTATGATCGAGCATCCCTTGGGTATATACCCAAAAGTAGTATGGCTGGATCTTGAGGTAGATTGTTTCTTAATTTTCTGAGAAATTGCCATACTGATTTCCAAAGTGGCTGTACCATATATATTCACTCATAGGTGGCTTTTAGGCATAAAGCATAAAACACACCAGCCTACAAGTCACAACCCTAGAGAACCTAGACAACAAAGAGGACCCTAAAAGAGACATACATGGATCTAATCTACATGGAAAGTAGAAAAAGACAAGATCTCCTGAGTAAATTGGGAGCAAGGGGATCATGGGAGAGGGTTGAAGGGGAAGGGGAGGAAGGAAGGGGAGCAGAGAAAAAATATATAGCTCTGTAGCATGAAGGCCTAGTTGGTTTCTGGCCTCCCACCAGGTCCCACAGCCGACAAGTCCCAAAGAAATTCACGCAGAGAGTCTACATTAGGTTATAAAACTGATTGGCCCATTAGCTCAGGCCTCTTATTAGCTCTTGTAGCTTATATTAACCCATTATCCCTATCTATGTTAGCCACGTGGCTCAGTACCTTTCTCAGCAGGGCAGGTCATATCCTGCTTCTTCAGTGGTCCAGACAGGAATGCCAAGAGAGCTTCCTGCTTCCCAGAATTCTCCTATTCTCCTTGCTCTGCCTCTACTTCCTGTCTGGTTGTCCCACCCATACATCCTGGCTAGTGGCCAATCAGCATTTATTTAAATCATGATTGACAGAATATGAACAATTCTCCTGCACCATAGCTCGATAAGAATGATTTTTTTAAAAACTTCAAGACCAACATTACCAGAAAAAGAAGCACAAAACACTAGATACTTTCTAGTTTAAGTTTTGCTGCACTCGCCAGCTTGTGCTGTCAGGTTTGAACTTCTGAATTTCTGATCTTTCAGCTTTCACTGCCCGGATCTGATTTCCTATCCCTCTCCCACCTGACGCCCTAGATAACAGACTTTCTTGTTCCTGGCCATGTTGAACCACTAACTCCCTCATCTCCATTCCTTGGTTCTGAGATCACTGACTTAATTCAGTCCTGATGTCAGTCTAGTTCTCTCTTCACCCCTTCTGGCCCAGCCCAACCCTGCTGCTGCCCACAGAAGTGCATCACAGACACTCCGAGGGAAAGAATTCATTCCTCATTGAAGTCATTTCAGTTATTCACAAAATCTGCCCACCAGGCGACTGTTTTGATGCTAGCTTTCGGGGTCACTCCAGGATTAAGCAATGCCTTTTATTTGTCAAGAGAGAAGCCCCTTCTAATACTTGGTTACATGCCAATTCTTTCTTAGCCACAGCAGCAGCCGTAACTTCATGTGTGACTTGCTTAAGACAGTATTCTGATGTACAAGGTGAAAATCATTATCTCATTCGCCTTTCTACCCTCTATTTTGAAGTCTCAAATGATTTTAACTAATGAATCTTAGCATAATTAAACTGACTTCTTGAAGATGTTTAAATTTCTTCAAGCAAAAGAGCTAGACAGGTCTTCTTAGTATCATCAATCTAAAGAGTCATGGAGGTCCTTTATCATAGTGTCATTATTGTACTAGCAACCCTAAAAAGCAAATTAAATTACAATATATTTGAGGTTCCTAGTTCTATCAGGACTACCCACCTGGGAGAGGAGGTCAACAGTGATATCTACAAACCCATGGTATCCCGGAAGAGTACCACTGTGCCATAAAGTCTTCTGTCACAATACATGACCCCAATTATCATTACTCAAAACATCTGAATTAGCCTGTGCACTGTATAATGAAAAAGCTTCTAGATAATTTGTGCTAAGCACAGATTAAAAAAAATCTAGATACAAACAGCAAACAGGTTTCACAAAGAAAATATACAACAGAAAAAAATCATGGACTACAAAAACTCTTCTAGATTAAAAAAAAAAAATGAAGGTCACTATGCCATGATCCCTATGTTCTACACAGGTTGTATTTAGTGCCATGAGTGACCATTCATGTTCGAAACATTTTTCTCCATGTGAGCCCTTCTGCTTTCTTCCTTTACACTGCCCAAAGACTTTACCTAGAACTCACTGATCAAATAACGGTGCTAGCCCAAGAACTGGATGATATAGGACACTAAGTTCACTCCCCTATGCTTGTAATTCAAAGCCACTGAGTCCTAGATTTGCAGAACACTGCTCCAGCTGGAATCTGTAAAGAAAGCATGATGCTTTTACGTCAACAAGTCTGGACAAGTGAAAAGTATCTCCAAATTATCATCAAATCAAACATGCCAGTGGTTTTCAGAACAAGGAACAAAAAGAGGGATTGACTGGGAGGATTTTAAGACAAGTATCTGGTCTGGATTTTGCTGGTTACCTCACTTTCTGGGACTACTTGGGGTCAACTGTTTACGTCATGTACCTGGTCCTTGAATTTTTAAAATATTTTACTAGTTCTTTGACAAATTCATGTATTTTGATCATATTCACAATCCTTGCCCCTCAGCTCCTCCCAGGTCTACTTCATCTCCCTATCCACATAACTTAAAGTTCACTCTCTTTTTTGTAAACCTGTAGTGTTCAGTTTGTGTTGCCCAACACTCTTGGGTTTGGGGCCGGTCCTGGGGTACGATCAACCTGCTAGAGGTCACATGATCAAAGAAAACTGGTTCTCCCTCTCCTGAAGCTATCAAATACCAAGCACTTCTCAAGTAAGGAGGAACTTTATACCCACCCCATCTCTGTGCTAGCATTTTGTCTGACTTGAGCTTTCACAGATCTTGTACAAGCTGTGGGATCATAGATAGACCTTGCTATGTCCAGGAACTAGTTTCCCTAAAGTCACCCACCATCTCTGTCTCTTATAATCTTCCTGTCCTCTTTTGTAAAGATTGCTGAAACTTGAGGTAGAGGTGTGATAGAGGTATACCATTTAGGACTGAGCACTCTGCGATCTCTTGTTCTCAGCATATTGACCAGTTGAGGGTCTCTGTTAGTCACCATCTACTTCAAGTTCAATTACAACTACAGGGAGTGAACTTAGTGTCCTATATCATCCAGTTCTTGGGCTAGCACCATTATTTGATCAGTGAGTTCTAGGTAAGGTTTTTGGGCAGTGTAAAGGAAGAAGGCATACTCCCAGAGTTCATGGACGGATGATATTTATGAATAACTTTTCATAGTATGCATAGAACATTCTAGCACTACTAAAACTAGCCAATAAGGATAAAGTTTCCAGGTGCCAACTTGACCCTTGCATTTTTTTGCTTGTCACGTATGTGTCCTCTTGGGTTTAATAGCTCCATCTCTAGATAATGATTCAACAAAGATTTAAAGGCCTACCACTGGAATACACACTTCTCTTAGGCCCCGCAACAAGGCAACAAGGACCCTCTACTCATACGTTTCCTGCATATGGCTACCTGCTTGTGGTGCCTGATGGAGCTCCTGCCAGAGTAAAAAATAATCCAATTTACAGGGCCAGCATGTCACCCTGTACAGCTTGAAGCACGTGCAAGAACAGATCTCCAACCAACATTTTGCTCTGACTAGAAGGGCTATTGATATGGGAGGCCTCACCCTTTCTGAGGAGTAGATAGGGGGTTGGGTGGGGAGAAGGTGGGGGTAGGAAGAGGGGAGGGGGGAACTACTATGGTTGATATGTAAAATGAAAAAAGTAACTTTTAAATTAAAAAAAATTAAGAAAAAAAAAGACTAGATCTCTTTTAGGTCATTTTCACAAACATGGTCCAGAAATCAAAACATTTGTATCTGTCGACAGAACTTCAACCCTATTGCCTATGCCCTATGACCAAAGCTTTTAACCAGAACTGAACCTTGATCAACCACAAAAAAAAAAGTGCCTTATCTGCATAGCCTGTACTTGCATCTGAGAGATTACATCACTGGAAACTGTAAACACACAACTCACACGAACCTCCTCAAACTGCACAGTGGTCAGGAGCACATGCTATGAATCACATGCTGAGACACTGCACACAGCATAACTAATCTTAACCAAACAGTCCTTCTCCAAAGCAGAGTCACCCTGCTTATCTGTTAGCCATTGCTCTATGCTGCTGCCTAACATGATGCCTCTCCCAGTGTTCCTCCAGAATCCATTCAGCTGCCCAGCGATCTTCCCTTCTACCATAGTGGCCGTTTGGTTCTATTTTCTCAGTGTATCTTATCACTCCAAGTACCTCAGTCCTGAGAATGTATGTTCCTACATCTGAAGGACTGTGCCATTCAGACCACAAGAAAAGACAGAAAGAGCTAGTAGCTAAACAAAATAGAAAATGAGGTGCTATGCCAATAAAATACAGTAATACATTGTAAGCTGGAAGAATAAAAAGTAATGAGTATCATACTAGTTGGAACACATAGCTGTCTGTGTGTGGACTGTTGTATGAGGATATTTTAGCCAGTTTTTAATTATATTTTCTGGATTTCTGGCAATAGATATACAAGGCTTTTAAGAACTCTAAACACATACAGCAAAGAGAATTTCTGTCTTTAAAAAAAGGAAGCCTTTCCTGCACCCTAATTATCAGAACCCAAACCAGTATGACAGATACGTTTTAGGAAGAAACATATTTCCCATCTTTGTGATGGCTTTATCCTTGGTTAATTACATCTGGAATTAACTAAAGTCCAAAAATGGAGTGCACATCTGTGATGGATTTTTGCTTAATTTTAAGTAGATAGATTCACTTCTAATCCAAATCTCTGATGTAAGAAGGCACACCCCTTTAATCCAGATCTTGAGGTGGGGGAAGACACACCTTTAATCTGAGACATACGTTCCCTTGGAAAACTATATAAGAACATAGAAAAAGCAAGCATTTTCTCTTTACTTCTTGCTCTCACCTTGCTAGCAAGTTCATTCATTCACTGGCCTTAGAGCCTACTTCCTCAGGATCCCCAGGTGTACTAAAGACCAGCTGACACATCCTGCCTCATGAAGTGAACAGCTACTGGGTTTTTGGACTTTCCATTCACCACCAGCCATTGTTGAATGAGCTGGACCACAACCTATAAGGCATTCTAATAAATCCCCTTTATACATAAAGAGAGATTTATTCTCTAAGTTCTGTTACTCTAAGTATCCTACTAATACAATCTTCTTCCACTAATCAAAAGCATCCAGCATTTGTTCTTACAGCAATTTGTCCAGCCAAGTGTTTTGCATATTTTGACTAGTGGAATCCTTTCATTCCTTAAGATGATGTGTTAAATTTATTGTTCTAAAATTTCCCTGAAACCATAGTCATAAATAACTAAATACATAAATAAATAAATAGCAACAGTGAGAGCTCCTAGTCATTTATTTCAAGTTCACCTTCTGAATGTTTTCTATTAATTACAATCAGCAGTTGCCAATAAATCTGAGAACAGAATTTAATGGCTAACAGAATGCCAGCTTCTTGGGGCATTGCCATGAGGTTTTATTTTAGGCCTCTTATTATTCAAAAGGAATTTGTATATAAGAGAAAGCATGCAGATTATAAAAGGCAACCAAACAAATGCCCTACCAGACTGAGTCTATCAGTTATCAATTCCTGAACTGAAAAACTCCTTTGGAAATCCTGATACACTATGAATTTCTTTCAGTTCCTGCTTCACCTTTAGCAACAAGAATGACAGTGTCCGGAACAGAAAAGGAAGACAATGTGTCTGACAGGTCACAGCTCATGCGTAGCTGGGCATGTGAGGCAGGGCTAAAATAACGAGAACTTCTTTTGCAATGGTTTGCAAATTCCTCCAGGTTTAGACTTTCACAGTTTATAATCACCAGGGCGCAGCCCCATCAGTTTAGAAGATGGTAACCGGAGACTCGTGGCCATCAGCTTTGTGTGGGCACAACACGCTGAAGAATCTGTGAATGCTGACATGATGCCCTACCTCCCAGGGCTCTCTCTGAAATAGAACTTCCCATAGATTCGTCACTGAATACTTTTCTCTCTCCACAATGGACCCTTGAATTACAGGGTTAATTAGGGAATGGAGCCTCCTCGCAAGTGAAACTACAAATATATGATTTGGAATGATTAGAAATGCTTTCAATGTAATCCAGAAAGAAACATTTTTCAAAACATTCATCCATGAGTCTTGTTGGATGTGCTCTAGGAACTGAAACCCTTTCCAGTACAGGGCATAGCCCTAATGGGAAGTAGGGCTCTTCCCAAATATTGACAGCAGCAAGAGGCAGGGCCTCTTCTAGTTGGCAGCCTTCTACTTATAGCAATGTGACATTTTCTTTCACAGATAACTGAGTCTTTTTAAATAAAGTTTTCATTCTCATGGTTACCAGTCAAGTGTAGTTTCCATTAGACTATCAAAGGTAAAACTCAGATAATCTGTAAGAGCTTCTTTGAATAATTTTAATAATCAGCGCAGTTTGCTGACACTTCCTTAAACTGTTAAATAGTTCCTAGTGGGATGGGGGAAAGTGGCGATTGGAGAAGGGGAGGTAGGGGGAACTGGAGCCTAGTATGTAAAATTAAAAAAAAAATTATATAAAAAAACTTGCTCAATAAAAATTTTATAACTCATGAAAGGAGAAAGGGAGCAGAAAGAACACAGCTTCTAAAATATCTTCTAATGAATCCCTGCTACAATGCCGCCCTATGTAATCCCCTTTTCCATATCCATGGGTTGAACATGGTGAGTTGTTTCTAGTGATCGTAAGACAACGTCTTATTGTAGAGCTTGAGATGAGACAAGAAAAGCTGTGGCTTCCATCTTGCTTGTAGTCTCCCCTTCTGTATGACTCCTCTTGTGTGCTTGGTCTTATGAAACAATTTTTCATGTTACAAGCTGTCCTGTGGAAAAGTCATAAAGCAAGTAACTGTGGGTAACCTCCAGCTCAAACTGAGCATGAAACAGAGGTTCTCAAACTAGCATCCCTCAAGGAGCTGAATTTTGCCAGAATGACGGATGGTTAGGGAAGCAGATCTTGTACCGGGAGATTCCTTAACAATTTCACAGCTTCAAGCTGTATAGTATGGCAGATTTATAGAGGATCAGGAGTCAGGGGACCTGATTCAACTCCTCACCAACAGAAACTGAGCTAATAAATAAATGTAATTTGAAGAAACAAAGTGCTGAAGTCATTTGTTACTCAGGGTATACAACTATATTGTTGTGTCTAAGGAAGTGTATGTAGCTTTCTCCACCACAGGGCTAGAGATGGCTTGGCCATACTAACCAACTATTAAGGGAGGAAAAGCCATTGCTAAGAGAGACTCGTTGAAAACCAAAGTGACCTAAGTAAACAACTTATTTTGTCATGATTTGTTTTGTTTGTGAGTCAGGGTCTTGTTATACAGCACAGGTTCACCTTGACTTATTTTTCCTGTGTCATCTTCTCAAATATACACAATCAGGCCTGTGTAACAGTGGCGAATTTGCCTCTCCACACTTTAATTTTTTTCAACTTCAGCATAAACCTCAAATTAATTGGAGAGATTAATTTGTTATGGAATGATCTTTTTGTTCACTGTGAATATGTGTCTTTCCCAAAGCACCTTCTGATTGGTTTAATAAAATAGCTGACTGGCCAATAGCTAGGCAGGAAGAGATTAGGTGGGAGGGCCAAACTGAGAGGACATTGGGAAGAAGGAAAGAGTCAAGGAGAGTTGCCAACAGACATGAAGGAAGCTGGAAATTAATATGCTGTGTTGAAAAAAGACCACCCTGTGATAGAGCATAGATAAGATATATGGGTTAATTTAAATTAAAAGAGCTAGTGACAAGTCTAGGCTATTGGTCAAGCATTTATCATTAATAATAAGTTTCTGTGTGGTTATTTGGAAATGAGCTGATGGGACAGAGCTGACTGCCAGAACTCAAAGAAAATCCACCTTCATTCATAGAAGTTTGGACTTGATCTTTCTTTGGACTAGCAGCTCTCTCAAATAATGACATGGAGACTTCTTATTAAGTAGAAAAGCTTCATCTTAGCTTATGCTTGTTCCCAGCTATCTCTTATAATTTAAATTAACCTGTTTATATTAATCTGCATTCTACCACATGACCCATTACCATTCCTCCATACTGTATGTCCAACTCCTCTGTATCTGGCTGCCACCCGGGTCATGGTGTCATGTGAGCCCAAACTGGTGCTGAGTGTCATGTCTGGATCCATGGCTCTACCACAGCCAGGGTCCATGGCTTCTGTTACCATGAAAGGCTGTGTCTGGGCCACTACCTGGGGCTGAGTTGCTATCCTGGAACCAAGCTACTACTGGACCTATGCCTATCTGAGAGGCCTGGGCTCCCACCCAGGGCTATGGTAACATCTCAGTGACATGCTGATGGCCATGCCTGGGTTGGTGGTCCTGCTGCAGCTAGGGTCTATGTTGATGTCTGTTTCCCATGTTACCCCTGGGGCCCATTCAAACCATGTGTTGAGCCATGTGTTGAACCATGTAAGTATGAGGGCTATAGTGAGCTGACTCCAACACTCACCCACCATGAGATAGCAGACTTCTGCATGGGAGAGCTACCCACCCCCCCCACAAACACATACATACATACACACTTGAAGAGGCTGGCCCCACCCCTCACCACATGCATGGGAGAGCTGGCTCCACCCCTCACTTGAGGGGGTGGTTCCAGCAGCCTGAACTGACCAATTCTGCTACCACCAAGGAACATATCAAGGGCTTTGAGTTGTCACTCCCCAACATCTGCCCCACCTATGACCTGCTGGAGCTCATAAAGGGACTGATACTTCAGAACGATAGACTCAGGGTCTCCAAGACCAGGGCCACAACAGGATATCCGAAAGGAGTCTCAGTGGCACACACCGATGATGTGCCAGAAGCCAGAGGCCTTAAACCTGATTGTGGTAGTTTGAAAGAAAATGACCCCCTGAAGGGAGTGGCACTATTAGGAGGCATGGCCTTCTTGGAGGAAATGTGCCACTGTAGGGGCAGACTTTGAGGTCTCTTTTGCTCAAGTTTCCCTCAGTGTGACAATCAGTCAACTTCCTGTTGCCTGAAAGATATAGTGCTCTTAGCTACCAGCACCACATCTGTCTGCACTCCACCACGATGATAATGGATTGAACCTCTAAACTGTAAGCGAACCAACCCCAAATAATTGTTTTCTTTATAAGAGTTGCCATGGTCATGGTGTCTCTTCACAGCAATGAAAACCCAAGCTAAGGCACTGATCAACAACACGTTATACAATAAAGGTTTACAAGTAAAGCTGTTTGGACAAAAGGGTCTACTGCATGATACAGCAGCTCCGAAGACCACCTACACAAATGAAGAGGCAATGGAGAGGTGGGAAAGATGGAGGATCAAAGTGGGTTTTTGTTTGTTTTGGCTCTTTTGCTTGCTTGCTTTTGTTTTTGTTTTTGTTTTGGGGGTTGTTTGCTTGTTTGTTTTAATTAATATTCTTACGTGTATTTTTTTATTATTTCTTTTTAAGTTTTCCTTTAGTGGAGGAATGCTACAAGGTTGAAGGGTGGATATGGAGGGACCAGGAAATGAGTGGGTTGGGGGTACATAATGTGAAATTCCCAAAATCTCAATACGAAATTATGCTTAAAAAAAGAAGAAGACATTCCAATACAAGGGCTGGAAATGATAGGTCAGCGATAGAGCAGTTGGCATGCTTGCACACAGCCCTGGGTTCAATCTCCAGCACTAGGGTGTTGTGTGATATTTGATTCCACTGTGAAACCCAAGACTGTGTTAATAAAATCAGTCTTGGATCAGGGGCAGAGCCATCAACTAGTTGACAAGAATTAGCCATAGAGAAAACAGAGAAGCCAGTAAGATGGATAGAGAGATGCACAGAAAGGAGTAGGGAGGGAATTGGAATTTTGAGTTGGGATGGCTGGATCTCCAGCCAAAAAGGAAGGTCAGCTGGTTGCTTTTCATCCTCTCTGAGCTAGCAAGTTTTTACCCCTTCATCTGACTCCCAAGTCTTTATTGGTAAATAGAATAATAGAGACTTAATTAAAAACTACATCTGGAGGCAGTGGCCGAACAGGTGTCAGGGGAACCAGAAATCCCGCCAGACCATGTCCTGAGCAGCAGGGCACTGATTGTGGGGATGCAGGACCACAGAAGCTAGTCAAAATACCAGTAGATTCAGGTGCAGTCACTAAGCTGCCAGAGAAGCAACAGTGGGGTGGAAGACAAATGAAGGACCACAATAATATGTGGGGAAATTCTTAGTATCACTCACCATCAGGTAAAGGCAAATCAAAACCAAATAAGAAAATATTTTATCCTCATTAGAACACTTACTACAAAAAAGGCAAAAACAATTGATGGCACTGGTGTGCTAAACACTGGTGTGTCACACACTGTGGTTGGAGATGCAGACTGAATCTAGCCATAGTAGTAAAAACCAAGCAGGATCCTTTAAAAACTAAAAATGGAACCACTATATGATGCAACAACTTTGTACCTCCAAAAGAAAGGAACCCAGCATGTCAAAAAGACATTTGCACAACTTACTGAAGTACAGCTCACAACATCCAAGATACAGAATCAACCTGAGTGGTCATCAATAGATGAATGGAAAAAAATCAATAACACACACACATGCACGCATGTGCACACACACACAGGCATGCTCACACAGGACTGTTGTTCAGCCATTAAAATAAGGAAATCTCATTATAAAATGAATAAATTGTAGGGCAATAAGAGAAATAAATTAGGCATAGAAAAACAAATTGCACATTCTCACTTATATCTGAAACTTTTAAAAAGTTGAGCTCCTAGGAGGAGATGAAAGAATAATTGTTACCAGAGATTGAGAGACTGAGAAAGCAGAAGGGGTAACATTTTCTGGAAGATGTGAACAAATATCTATTCACCCCAGATAGGGCACCAAAGACAGGCCAAAGTAAGGATTTCACCAAACTACCGTTTGTGAACCGATGACATTATGAGCTTGCTAAAAGCATGTGGGTGACTAAAAGAAATGTGGATGATTCCAAAATAGCTATATTAACACAGTCCTACCCAATCTTGGGTGATGACCTCACCAAAGTCCTCCTTCCAGTTAGCTTTCTGCTTCCTATATATTCTAGCATCCATGGATATACCTAGCTAAGCAGACCTGGTCAAGGAGTGGTCCTTGACCTATCATTGTGTCAGCTCCAATCTCTCCTGCAAGTCAGTCCAACAAGACAAGTTAAGACAAGTTACTTCGAGAGATGGCTCAGTTGTTAAAAACACTGTTGCTCTCGCAGAAGACCTGGGTTCAACTCGCAGCACCCACATGGCAGCTCCAGTTCCAGGGAATCCGATGCCCTCTTCTGACTTCTACAGGCACCAGGCTCCTATATGGTGCATAGACATACAAGGAAGCAAAACATTCGTACACATAAAATAAATCTAAAGACAAGTTAATTTGTCAGAACTGTGTGAAAACCCATAAGAGAGATGTTCCTCCTCTGGCTGGATTTAGATTTTTCCTTTCCTAGCATAATATTCTTGGGGAAATTCTCCTTCCTTGGAAAACAGTTTCAATAGGCTGAAGGGCAAAAGGAGAGCCACTAGTTTCTCTCTTCAAAATATTCTTGTCCTTGCCCGAATGATTCCACGAGTTTTATCTCACTGCCGATAATCTCACATCCTTAGACACTGCCATGGGGCTGCCATGCATCTCCCATTTCCAATGGGCTCATTGGGATCAGCCCAAGCTACTCAGCCCAACCCAGAGGCACCTGGGTGATGACCAAGTGTTCCCAGTGGCTCCTAAGCATCAGTCAGCAAGGGCTGCTTTCCTCCGTGTTATCTCAGAATACTCAACCTATGTTTCAACCAGGAGTGAGTGGATACATTGCTCCATTTTTATGATTCTACTTCACTCACTGTGGCCCCATCCATCTCCATGTCCCACAGCCTCAAGGCAAGAGAGCGGGGCAGAAAGCAAGGTCTGGAAAGGCCTTCCACAAAAGCTACAAAATTAGTATATGAATAACAAAAATCTAATGTCAAAGAGGAAGACTGGAAACACCTCAGCCTGGCAACGTGTAACAGATGCTGCATGCTTGAGAAAGCCTGCACTATGCAAATGACCCATAAAAGTTCCAATCCTCTTTGCATGGCACCACTAAGCTTCTAAACGTCTTCTCTGCTCCGGCCTACTTACTCCCTTGAAAGTGAATTCTTCTTTATAAACTTTCTTGCTTTGCTTACTACTGTCCATGTGGCTCTGTCTGCATAACCCCAATACTCACCAAGAACAGCTGGCATGCCAGACAGCCAAGTGGTAAGATTTATTTTCCTAATCTCTTAAGCTTTCTACTGATTCCAGACATACCTGAAAGAAGCCTCTCCAAATAGCAGACCCAGGTCAGTCTTTGCACACTATAAAATCCTACCACCCGTATCCTATGGCAGCTCCCTGGTACCGACTAATAATAACTTCACAGGATCCTGAACTGCCTCCTTGCTCTCAGGTTCCCCCAACAGGCATGCCCTCCATAGCCACTCCCTTCCTTTCCATCTCAGCCTAACACGTTTTTACTATACATGGTAGTTGCCGTGAAACCTCTGTGCAGCCTGTTTGCGCTCTGGTTCCTTACATGTTACTCTGCAAGACCACAAAGTTTGTTCTAAACCTGTAGCCTTTTTAGGGCATCTCTTTGCTCACTCATTGTACCCAGACATCAACCAGACTCTCTGCTATATGCCTTAGAGAGGAAGACAGACTTTCCCTGTGATAGAGAACTCAGTACTGGTCACATGCCTCAGCCCCCACTTAGGGGCTTCTGTCCAATTCTTTGTTCTGGGACAGAAGAACATGGAAACCCCAGCAGCTGCCACCAAACCCCAATATCTGTGAATATCAGCTTCACAACCCTGGCTAGAAGATGCCCTTTCATTTCTTGCTTAAAAGTCTTCCCCAGCTGAAGAGTCCAGAGGCAGAATATGTCCCCTTTAACATGACTTCTTGCATCATAGTTTTATTGGGGACTCCAGCCCTCCGCTGAATCATGGATTTTTCTCTTCCTCTGCATTAAATGTTGGACCTGAGGGGCATCTTCAATCACTTCCACCTCACTTTCTACCTCTTCAATATCTGGTGTTTTCTGTAGGTTCCAACCTTCTTATTCCCAGGAGAGGTTCTTTTTTTTCACATTTAATTTTTTATTATTGCATTATAAATAGTACCATTCAAAATTTCCACCTCCTCCGCTCCTCCCATTTCCCTCCC
>PVIU01025309.1:0-23941 GCA_004026605.1 Ondatra zibethicus
CTTAGGGTCCTCCTTTTTCCTAGCTTCTCTGGGGCTGAGGATTTTAGTCTAGGTATCTTTTGCTTTATGTCTAAAATACCCATATGAGTGAGTACATGCCATACTGGATCTGGGTTACCTCACTCAGGAGGTTATTTTCTAGTTCCATCCACTTGCCTGCAAATTTCCAGATGTCATTGCTTTTTTATTTTTAACGACAGAGTAACATTCTTTTGTGTAAATGTACCACATTTTCCTCATTCATTCTTTAGTTAAGGTACCTCCATATTTTTTTCAGGTTCTGGCCATTATGAATAAAGCTGTTATGAATATAGTTGAGCAAGTGTCCTTGTGGTCTGGTTGTGTCTCCTTTGGGTGTATACCCAAGAGTGCTGTATTACTAGATCTTAAGGTAGATTGATTCCCAATTTTCTGAGAAACTGCCACATTGATTTCCAAAGCAGCTTACAAATTTGCACTCCCACCGATAATGAAGGAATGTTCCTTTTACTGCACATCCTATCCAGCATAGGCTATCATCAGTGTTTTTGATCTTAGCCATTTTGACTGGTATAAGATGGTATCTCAGTGTCATTTTGATTTGCATTTCCCTGATGGCTAAGGATGTTGAGCAAATATTAAGTGTCTTTTGGCCATTTGAGATTCTTCTGTTGAGAATTCTCTATTTTAGACCACTTTTTAAATTAGATGATTTGGCATTTTGATGTCTAGTTTCTTGAGATCTTTATATATTTTGGAGATCAGTCCTCTGTCAGATATGGGGTTAAGGAATATGTTTTCTTATTCTGTAGGCTGCTGTTTTGTCTTATTTACCATGTCTTTTGCTTTGCAGAAGCTTTTCAGTTTTAGAACGTCCCTTTTATTAATTGTAGATCTCAATGCCTGTGCTACTGGTGTTACTCTTAGGAAATACTCTCCTGTGCCAATGCATTCAAGGCTACTTCCAACTTTTCTATCAGGTGCATTGTAATTGGATTTATGTTGAGGTCTTTGATTCACCTGAATTTGAGTTTTCTGAAGGTTGATAGGTATGGATTTATTGTTGGAGGCTGCTTGTTCAATTCGGGGCCATCCAGACCTGAAATAATTACACAGAAACTATGTTATTTAAAATACTACTTGGCCAATAGCTTAAGTGTACTACTAACTAGCTCTTATATGTTAAATTATTCTATCTCTATTAATCTGTGCATCACCACAAAGTCATGGCCTACGGGCAAGGTTCCATCCAACGTCTGTTTAGTGTGGTGGCTACATGGCATCTCTCAGACTCTGTCTACTCTCTCTATATATCTTTTTTCCTGCCTGGCTATATTCTGTGAAGCCATTGGCCAAAATGACAATATTTCTTTATTAACCAGTGACAATAAAACATATTCATAGCACACAGAGAGGAATCTCACACCATGAATCTATTTCTATTCTTCTACATGCTGACATCCAGTTATGCCAGCATCATTTGTTGAAGATGCTTTCTTTTTTCCATTGTACATTTTTTGGCTTCTTTGTATGGATTTATGTCAGGGTTTTTTGAATTGATTCCATTGATCCATGTCTGTTTTGATGACAATACAAAACTGTTTTTATTATTATAACCCTGTAGTCAGGGACAGTGATACCTCTGGAAATTCCTCTATTGTACAGATTGTTTTAGCTGTCCTGTTTTTTGTTGGTTTGTTTGTTTTTTCATATAAAGTTGACTACTGTTCTTTCAAAGTCTGTGAATAATTGTGATAAGATTTTGATGGGATTGCATTGAATCTGTAGATTGCTTTTGGTAAGATTGCCATTTTTCACTATGTTAATCTTACTGAGCCACAGCATGGAAGATCTTTCCATTTTCTGGTCTTTTCCCCAATTTCTTTCTTCAAAACTTAAAATTCTTCTCATATAGGTCTTTCACTTGTTTGGTTAGTGTTACCCTAAGATATTTTATATTATTCATAGCTAATGTGAAGGGTGTTGTTTCTCTGATTTCTTAGAAACAATTCCTCTTCTTAACCCATTCAAGATCCACTCTAAAACTTTAGCCTCTCAATCTAATAAACTCTTTTTTCTTTTTTTACATGTTTTTCATATTCTTTTATTTTTTTTTATTCAAAAAAATTTACATTTCCTCCCCTTCTCCCATTCCCCTCCTGCTCCCCCCACCCCTCCTCCCTCCTCCTGCTTCCTTAAAAAAGGGCATGGTACCCTGCCCTGTGGGAAGTCCAGGCCCTCCCCGCTCCATCCTGGCCTAGGAATGTGTGCATCCAAACAGACTAGGTTCCCAAAAAGATAATACATGCAGAAGAGATAGGTCCTGGTGTCATTGTTGATGGCTTCTCAGTCTGCCCCCATTGACAGCCACATTCAGAGAGTCCAGTTAGATCATATGCTTGTTCAGTCCCAGTCCCGCTGTATTTGTTGAGCTCCCATTTTTTTTTTTTTACATTTTAACTATAATTAACTCCAATCATTTCTGTGCATATACATCTGAATGTAAGTCTAAATATTGAACCACGAGGGACTAAAAACTAGGATCTACAATGTAAAGGAAACTATTCTCCCTCTCTCAGAAGCCATCAACTACCCATAGTACCTCGGTCAACTATCCATAGTTCCTCAGTTAGGGGTAAAATTTTTTTATTCATAGGTGTCACAATCAGAGCTACTAAATCTTCACTTGTAAATGTCAGTGTCTGTGGCTACATCCACTTCCACCCACACCTAGACATCCTGTATGTTCTCTAGTGCAGTCATGGTGAGTACCATTGACTACCAATTCTCCTCTTTCTGCAACTTTCCAGATCTAGAGTGGGTCTCACATCTTGTACCTGAGACCAGTCTGACCGCTGCCTATGCCATAATCAAGTTCTATGCTTCCACCCGGGTCCATCCTGCCTAGAACTACCCACATGCTCCTTCTGGATTATCAACAGCACCCTACCAGGCATCCAGATTTCCAATGTAGTCCTGTAGATCTTAGCCTGGTGAGTAATCCTGACATCCTTACATGCATCTTTTCTGTAGTCCACCAGATATTCCTGAACACCACAACCAGTGCCTCAAACTAATCTGACATTTCCACCTTCATTGTAAAGGGCCTCTACTGGCCAGGATAGTGCCTACATATCCCACAGACTACAGGACTCTCCAACGTCATATTCAACCTGTCTATCCAGACAGTTCCACCCCCACACTCCAGGATTAAAACAGGAAGCACATCTCTACACCAGTCCAGTCCCATCTGTTCACTTGATTTCACTCTACCAAAGCCATTTCCAAAATCTAGACCCAACCAATCGCCGTAGTTTGTCTTTGTTCTCAACCTGCTTTCTCCAGAAATATCAATGGGAGTTCACAGGCCCAAATCTCATTAGACGAATAAAAATGTTCAAGTCATTATTTTCTCTATAAAGCCAACCAGTCCTGTAGAAATGTTTGTCAATAAGAATTACCTCAACAAAACCAAGACAAAGAATTTAAAAGAACAACCATAAACATAATCAATATAAGGAGTTTAAAGAAGACACAAAGAAACAACTCAAAAAATCAAGAAGATATGTCTAAAGCTTAATAAAAGTCTGGGTGATACCCAGGAAAACAGAAACCTGAGACATGGAAAGGAAGGTGAAAATCGAAGACTTGAGTACAGAATTCAATCAAGAGGTAGAAACTTTGAAGAGGACTCAGAAATAAATGAAAATAATGAGATTAAAAAATATAACATCCCAACAAGAAAATTCAAAGAAAATCCTTATAAGAAGAATGAACCAAGTCAAACATATATTTTATATCTTGGATACCTGTTTCTTTTTATTTTTTTAAATAAAGAATCCTGAAATATACACTGAGTAAAACGATAGCATCTTCAACAAATAGTGTTGGTCAGACAGAACAGCTACATGTTGACTA
Organism: Ondatra zibethicus; assembly: GCA_004026605.1. NCBI lineage: Eukaryota > Metazoa > Chordata > Mammalia > Rodentia > Cricetidae > Ondatra > Ondatra zibethicus. Next base: position 3,898 of record PVIU01025309.1, read on the forward strand.
GTCCAAATAGACCCATACTGGTCACCCTGCACAAAACAACTCCAAATTTATCAAAGACCTCAACATAAAACCAGAAACACTGAGGCTGAAATAACAAAAAGTAGGGAATGGCCTTCAACTCATTGGCTCAGGGAAGCCTTTCAGAACAGAAGCTTAATGGCACAGGCATTATGATCAACAATTAATAAAAACGGGAGCTCATGAAACAGAAAGACTGCTGTATGATGGAGGACACAGTTATTTCAATAGAGTGGTATGCTAAAGATTTTTTATTAACTATATAACAAATATACGGCTAATATCCAAAATACATAAAGTAATCAAAAAGTAACTATCAGGAAAACAAATAGCCTGGTGGTGGTGGTGCACACATTTAAATATAGCACCCAGGAGGCAGAAACAGAGGCAGGCAAACTGTGTGAATTTAAGTTCCAGGACAAGCAAAGCTACACAGAGAATACTTACCTCAAAAAAAAAAGTGAATAAATAAAAATGTGGTGCAGATCTAAACAGAGAATTCTCTACGGAGTAAACTCAAATATCTGAGAAACACTGAAAAAAATGTTCAAAATCCTTATCCATAAAGTAGATACAAATCATAATTACTTTGAAATTTCATCTTACATCTGTCAAAATAGCTAAGATGAATAAAACCAGTGTCAGTTCATAATAACAATGATGTTGAGCAAGATTAACACTGCAAATATGTTCTGCCACTATGAAAATCAGTATAGGCGTTCCTCAGGAAGATGGAAATAGGTGAACCCCAAGGTACAGGTATACCACTGTCTTAGTTATGTTTATATTATTTCTGTGAGGAGACATCATGACCATGTCAATTCTCTTGAAGAAAGCATCTAATTTAGGTGGCTTGCTTACAGTTTAGATCTTCTAGCCTGGCTAGAAGCATGGTAGCATGCAGGCAGGCATGGTGCTGGAGAAATAGCCAAGGGTCCTACATCTTACAGGAAACAGGAAGATGAATGTCTGTCACACTTAGTGAAACTTGGGGAAAAGACCTGAAAGTCCACCCCCAGAATGATACCCTTCCAAATGAATATGTGATCCAGATTAAAGGCTCCAGCCTCAAGGTCTGGATTAAAGGTGAGTCATCCAGCATCCTCTAACAAGACCACCCTTCTCCAAACAAGGCACACATCCTAGCAATTCTACTCACTATGAGTTTATGGGGCTGAATATATTCAAACCACCACAATAATTCTTGGGCACATGCCCACCCAAATGTTGCCTCATCATGCTACAGAGATAACTTTATTAACTATATTTATTGCTGGTCTATTCATAGTAACAAGAAATTGCAAACAATTTTGATGACAATAAGGAGAACAATGAATAAATATATTGTGGTTCCTTTATACAACAGAGTTTTTTCAATTGTTAAAAACAATTAAATCATGAAATTAACAGGTAAATGAGTGGAAATGGAAAAAATCATCCTGACTGAGGCATCCTGTATCCAGAAAGATAAATATTTTATGTATTCATTTATATGTATATATTAACTGTTAAATTAATGATAACCAACCTACAATACATAGACAGATAAAGGGTGGCTATAGAGAAAGGAGCTAATAAATACAGATAGATCTTGTTAGAAAAGGGAAATACATACTTATGGATGAATAGATAGAAAAATTAGTTATGGATGGATGGGGGGCTGGGATGGGAAGATCAAGTGGGAAGCAGGAGGGAAAACGGAGATGAGGGAGAGATTGTAAACAGAGACAGGTAGAATTAAGAGTCACTTTACGGGTAATATGGAAACCTAATACAGTATTGTAGAGAGCTGCGTACAGCTGCGCCTTAAAGATGGCGCTGGCTTCCGCCTTCCACTCTCCCGATGGTGAGTGCTCTCGGTGGTAAATAACTCCTTATTTGGCTAAGGCTAGGGATCTGGCTTCCTTCCGTGTACCTGGACCTATCCACGGAGCCCACGTGGCGTGCTGGGATTGGCAGCCCAGAGGCTAATTAGGTTGTGGGTCGGTTCTCCTCGGTGTCAGAAGATTGTCAAAGGTTCCTGAATAAACTGCTGAAGGAAGAGCTTCGCGTTGAGTCTTTCTTGCTGGTCGAGAACGTCGCGACAAGTATAATTTTCAAAAAATGCATGCATATATGAAGGCAATCTAAATGAAACTGTCAAATAATGGGGGAGACAGAGTGAGAGCGGGCCATTTTTTATCATTAAATGGGTCTTTCCGTACAGGAATTGGGTTATAGCTATTTGAGATGCTGGCCAAAGGGGTCCGATGGGAATTGTCAAGCAATCGCTGTAGCTCTCCATAAACTAACAGTAAGGCCCCAAGACAATGCCTATATAAATCAGTGAATCTGGAAAAGGGAAGCTGGTGCCTATATAGAGCCTACTGTAGGTGGATTTTTTTGTTTATTTGTTTGTTTTTCTCCTCCGACAAATTCCCAAGGAATTCTTATTAATTATAAAACATCAGTCAAGTAGCTTTGTCTTGTTTCTAAATAGTCCTTTAAACTTAAATCCTGTTTCTATTAATTTATGTGCTGTTGCGTGGCCTATGGCTTGTTACCTCTCCTCCTGCACATCTTGCTTCCTCTGTTTCATGGTATCTCCTTCTGACTCTGCCCTTCTTCTTCCCAGAATTCTCTCCACCCTGCTAATCCTGAGTAGCTATTGGCAATTCAACTTTTTATTAAACCAATATAAGTGACATATCTTTAGAGCATACAAAAAGAATATTTCATAACAAACACTTCACCCTTCTGTTCTAGAATCATTGTTGCATGGGAGTACTCTGTTATTACCAAAAGAGAAGTGTAAACACACACCCTTTCGTCTACAATGCTGTCCTGCCTGCAAGTTATGCTAGTGCAATGGTGACACAATGCTTGTGAGACTAACAAACCAATATCTGATTTGACTCAGGGTCCATTCCATGAGATGAAACCTCTATTGGGTACTGCTTGGATGACCAGTGAGACTAGGTAGACCAGGGACCAAGTGTAAAGCCAAATATTACTGTTTTTAAGTAAAACAAATGAACAAAATCAAAAATCACAAACTATGTGAATAAATGATTTTTAAAGGCATTCCGCTAGACTCATAGATGAATGCCATGCTATGTCAACATCAGAGATATTTCCTTTTGTAGTGGATGGGAACAAACCATTGTAATTTAAAAACTGGCCTGAGAGAGAAAGATGCTACAAAACAGTTCAGGTGGTAGGGTTTTTTATTGGGAAAAAATTAAGGGGAAAGGAGGGGAAGGGAGAAGGAAGACTGGCCTTTGGGAGTAGGAGCAGTAGAAGAGAAGGGCAGAGAGAGGGGAAGAGTTACAGAGTAACAGGCAGAGAGAGAGAGAGAGAGAGACAGAGAGAGAGAGAGAGGATCAAAAAGATAAACAGAGAAAGAGATGGGTGGTGGGCAGGGACCTTATAAAAGGGAACGTAATGAATGTGCACAGGAGGTGCTCTTAGTAACTAGAGCTGAGGATGTATCTTGTCAGAACTCCAAGGTCAGGTCAGTGCAGATGCCTGTATATTAAAAAATTGGGTGCAGTAGTGGGAGGAAAAAATCATAATCAGGATATATTATGAAAGAATAAAATCAATTTTCAAAAAATTACAGTATGTAAACCAATCAAGCAAGGAACATTAAAAAATAAAACAAACAAACAAAAAATAGGAAACAAACAAATAGGATATGTGGGACACCATGAAAACCATAAAAATTCAACAGAAAACAAAGCTTCGAATTATAGAAATAGATGAAAGATGAGAGAGAACCATGCAGTCAATGGCACAGAATGAACATTCAGCGAGATTATTTGAAACTTTCTCAAATTTCTTTCCCAAATGCCTATACAAATTCAAAAGGCATCTAGAACATAAAATATATAAAAGCAGAAAAGAAATCCTCCAGGGCATATCATAGTTAAAATACTAAGTACACATTTAAAAGAAAGAATATTGAATGTTGCAAGAGAAAACAAATCTGAAGTGATATCTGTAGAAAAAACCACCAGAAACACATCCTATATATGTTTGCTTATAGCTAACAACCAAATCTGAAGAAACCTCAAGAAACATTATTTGCACGAAGAACATAAAAATGAGCATAGGAAAGAAACTGTGACAAGTAAAACAAAGTTGTAACGACTAAAACACAAAATACCAATGAGAACTTAACAACACTACCAAAATCAATAAGATGATGACCACAAATAAAACACATTTTCTCGAAAAAAAAACTTAAAATAATCCAATTGAAGTCATAGATGTCCACCACTCTTTTTCCATTTAATATTGTTCTCATATTACTAGCTATGGCTATGAGGCAAAAGAAAAGAAGCAACAAAATGCAATAGGTAAAGAATTAAACTATTGCTATATGTAAATGACATAATATAATATTTAGAAAATTCTACCATAAAATAACTTGAAATGACAAATTCAGTGACATGACAGGATAAGGAGCAAACTTCCACAAATCAAATACTTTTCTATACATCCACAACAGACATGCAAATAAGGAGATCATGGATACTCCCATTCACCATGGCCTCAAAAACAACAACAGCATGTCTCTAGGAATAAACTTAACTAAAACTAAAAAGAGATTTCTTAATGGAAACTTTGGAATCTAGGCGATATAGCATAAAGGCATTGCAACTTCTAAAAGATGATGATGGCCAGCCTAGAATAATATATCCATCAAAACTATCTGGCATGATTTAAGAAAAAAATAAAAATCTCCACTCCTGCTTTTCGACAAAGTTCCACGAGCCCTCGGGGAAGGGACTTAGTGGAGACATCCATTGATGGGTAAGAGATCCAAGATCTCTCATTATCTGTATATTTTATTGTTGTGGGTCTCTATAATTGTTCCCAACTGCTCTAGGAGGAAGATTCTTTTCGGATGGCGGAGTACGACACTGATCTGTGAGTATATCAGAATGCCAGTATTAGTCATTTTGTTATTATGTTTTGGTTTTCTCCTAGGTTTCTGGGCAATCTAATCTCAAAACCTTGGTTACTTAAGCACTGCTAAGTATGGATTCCATGTCAGACAGTTATTGAATACTCACTCATATGAGCTTTCAGATACTATTGCATCAACATAGCTTGTAAGTAAGCCACCATTTTTGATCAAAGGATCTGAAGATGAATGGTGTTCATATTTATTCATTGGTAGCGTGTAGAATACCTTCCAGTACTATGCCCTCTACATGATAGCCAGAAATCAGAAACAACCTCGATGCTCATCAGTGGATAAATAGATAAATAAAAGGTGGTGGTTTTATACAAATGGAATATTACACAACAGTTAAAAAGGAAATCATGAACTAAGCATGTAAATTGATGGAACTAGAGAAAAATCATCCTGAGTGTGGTAACACAGATCTAGAAAGACAAACATTGTATGTATTTGATTATAAGTGGGTATTAGCTATCGAGTAATTAATAAGCAGTCCACAATCCGTATAGACATAAAGTTTCAGTTTAGAGTAAGAAACTATTTCAGAGGCATGGAACTTTTTAGTGACTGGAAAGAGAATAGAGAGTTACAAATACACAGGGTGGAGGGATGGGATGGGAGGATCAAATGGGGATAAGGAAGGGAAGAGCTGAGTGAGGGAATATAGGGAGCAAAAGCTATAACAAAGATCTATTTGAGGGGTTGCACACAGACTGTGTGCCTTTAAGAATTGTAACTTACGTCTCATGTTTCTGGAAAAGAGGGAGTCTGAGATCAAAGTGTCTCTTCTTGGTAGGTTGGTGACTACTTTGCTGTGAGAGCACCCACTTTACTTTGTGTACAAACAGAGTGAGCAATATGGTCTTATGTATTTTGGCCTACTCAAATTCTCTACAGAGCTAAAGATGATCTTGAATGCATATCCTCCTGTCTCTCCATAAGGAGAGCTACAATTACAGGCATGCTCCAAAACTCTTGGCTATTCTATTTTATTCTGCAACTTTATAAATGTTTGCAATGGATTGTGATTATTGCAACACTCCCATTAATTTCCTTTAATCCTTTCCCATTCCCGAAGTTCTCCTTTCCAACCAGACTTCCTTTTACTTTCATGTGGTTTTTTTTTTTTTCTTATTGTGGTCATGACTCTATGGGTTTATTTGGAGTTGCTTGCGTGAAAATAAACATGTTGTTATTTACTGGCACATTAATGACTTGCCAGTAGCCATTCCACTGTAGAAAAGGAATCCACCCACTCCCTGCAAACACTGACTACTAATAGTTCCTCAGGAAGTGGTAGGCAGTGATGAGATAATGCCGTACTTTATGGAATGTTGAAAGACCCAGTCTTATACAGATTTGTCAGGTAGCCATAACTGATCAGTTCATATGTCCAGTGGTCTTCCCATATCCAGAAGACTGCATTTCACTGCGCCCCTTTCCACATTCAGGGTTTAGAAGAGTCGAACCTAAGATTTTGTCTGTGTTAATCAAGTCCTCTACCAATTGACCTACAAGCCCAGTTTCTCAGCCATCTCATTTTACTGCCGCATGCATGCCTCATTTTCATAATCTAATTTGAGCCTAGTTACTTCCTAATTGCAAGCAAGCAAGAGTGTTGGGCTTAAGAGGTGAGCTGGATGTGGTTATGCATACCTGTGATTCCCACACTGAGGAGGCAGGTAGAGAGCTGAGAATTTTAAGGAAATCGTCTGTTCTATAGCAATTACAAGAATTCAAAGCCATTCTGGGTACCTAAGATTAAGTATTTTCTTCCTCTCGAAAAAGAATAATCTGGTGAACAATAAACATTTTTCAGTAACATACAGTGTGTAACTTGTATTATCATCCCATAAGTAAATGCCTAATCTACGTATTAGAACTTTGTATGTTCTGATAAACAATTTTAGATTGATGAGGAGTTTCTGTTCTTTTGTACTTAATGTCAACAAAGTGTATCTAAATAAAACCACACAAATATCATGCAATAAGATAAATTAATAAACAACATAATAAGTTAATATTTATCTTAGTATTTTAATAATGCTATATCTGACCAAACAGTCCGTTTAAAACACATGGTATTAAATCTATATTTTCTTCTTTCTCTTTAGAAATTCAAGTTCTTTCCATTTATCTGAAGCTGTAACCATTCACCCCATTAGACAGTAAATAGAAAAAGAAGCCAAGGTCAAAGCATAACAGGAAACTAATATATTGAATTTGTATCAACTGAAGTTGGTAGCATGGGGCAGACTGCAATTCTGTGAAAGTGAAGAATATCCCATTACTGACTTTCAGCAGGTGAATTAGAGGTAACCGTGTCCCATGTTTCTTTGTAAGATGCTCTACACTAGCTTCACCTGCTGAGAGCTTGGGTTTCATGACAGTTGTTGAATAAACCTTAAAGGCTTTCAGGCTGGCGCTTTAGGGATTGCTCTATTTCCCATTCTTTCCTTTTGTTGAAACCATAATAAAGACAGGGTCTCAATAGTGTGGGAGATACACACTGGGATGAGAATGGCTGTTTAGAATTCTTTAACAATGAGTACATGAAGTATTTATTCTTCAGATTTATATCATTCAGAGTGTGTCATAAAATATATATAAATGGCCTTAAAATCATGCAAGGTATTGAAAACACTTTCCTATTGGCTTATTAGGTCAGTGTACAGATCTCATTCTAGGAGATAGAAAGGGGTGATTTAGGTACATTTAGGTATGATTATTGTAGAAGACACCCATCTCTCAAGAATGTATAAATGGAGTCTTGTCACACAGAAACAAGGGACACATGGAACGAAAATATGGTCATAAATGTACTTGTTCTTGTTTTTGTAACAAAACCATGTTACGTGGTACAGATTAGCTCATGATCCTCCTGCATCAGCCTTCAAAATTCTAAGATTACATACACACATAAAACACTGTATCAAGCACAAATATGTGTAAGAATGAAAATGCCAATTCTATTATTATATTATGAATTATATATTGTATGTGCTATACACTATATAATGAAATATGTTGGAGGAAGCTGCTTGTTTGTTCCGGCTGCTTAGCCCTGAAATAATCACACAAAAACTGTATTAATTAAATCAATTCTTGGCCCATTAGCTCTAGCATCTTATCAGCTAACTCTTATATATTAATTTAACCCATTTCTATTAATCTATGTATTGCCACGTGGCAGTGGCTTCCCAGCAAAGTTCTGGCATCTGTCTTAGGCAGGGCAACATGGCTTCTCCCTGACTCTGCCTTCCTTCTCCAAGCATTCAGTTTAGTTTTCCCTGCCTAGCTCTCTCTTTCCTGCTGTCCTTTGGGCTCAAGACAGTTTCTTTATTAACCAATGATTTTCAAAGCATACAGAGGGGAATCCCACATCAAATATATGAATTTAAGAGAGGATTAGGAGGTTGAATAATGCAGATGTTGAATGAGTGTCACAATAAGATTAAAATAGATTGTTTATATAGTAAAATATATTGTTTATATATTCACATTTTGCTCATACTTATTGGTATATCTTGATTGAGATCTAAACTGTGATTGATGCATGTTCTCTTGGGTTTTGAAGAATGACAGAATAGTTAGTAGAAGTTTTTAGTGAGCCATCTCACTGTGAACTGACAGTCAGTGTGCAGAACTAGGAAACCTTGCTGTGTTCAAGGCTGATGGAGCAATTCCACAGCTCTGGGTACAAACAGTCCTCTGCACAGATCAACTCAGGTAGAACTGCTGTTTGGATGAACTGCAGTTTTACTTCCCAATCAGCTAATTTTAAAGAACAAAGTAAATTATTCATAACCACAGTCCCAAGCAGCCTGCATAGTGTGTTCTACATCCAGAGATAACAAGTTGCTGATCTTTCTGTTATACCTAGAGGTGTGTACTGGTATTTTTCATCTTCTCTCTATTTCTATACAGTAGGGAAAATTTTTCATTTCAAAGTCATATAGCTTACAATTTTTCTATTATTTTCTAAGGGAATGACATAACAAACAGGCAGTTATAATGTAAGTTTAAGACTGCACTCACCAGTGGGTGTTACATGAACGGGGGTAACATTTATGTGTGCAGATTTGGAAGCTTGGAAATTTTGGTAACCCACAACATTTTATATCCATATTATGTAACTGCTTATGTTAAAATCCTTATTTTTAATGACTATTTTTAATAGATTGCAAATAAAAATTTAGCTATATATTTGAGAAAATAAGATACCTTAATTATTAATCAATGTGAAATTAATACAGACATAAATATATTTCTGGTGTACCATATGGCTGGTGTGTACCAGGTATAAATACACAATGTTTTCACAAAGCTTGGCCATTAATGCATCAATGGGCTATGAATGTAGCACTTACTAGTTCAGGGATAAACTTGTCAACACTTATTGGTTTATAAACAAGAAGCTGATTATTTTTAATTTCCAATCCACCATGAGTTGGGGCTTTGGACAGCATACTAAATATTACTGAAGAAAAAGAAGTAGAATACATAAAATTAAAATCAAATATAGTCATTTCATTCTACAGATTTATACATATATAAATGAATGAAATTAGAGAATAAAATTCTACTATTAAGAAATAATAGAATAAGCTTTCTACATTTTAGTGTATTTGTAAAAAAATAAGAAGAATATTTAAAATCATATTATTGAATCATCTATAATTATACCTATAAAACAAGTTATGAGGGAACAGTACAATTGGTAGTTTGGACTTGCCACAAATAGGAAATCAAAACATCTCAGTTAGGAATGGTTTTGATTTTGAGAGCTTTACCAAAATGGAAAAAGGGAAGCCACCAAATATTACACAAATTGGCCCCCATTCACAGCTTACTGGCTTGCTCCCCATGGTTTGCTCGGTCTTCTTATTTACAGAACCCAGGACCACCAGTCCAGGGATGGCACCACCCACTGTGGTTTGGGTCCTCTGCCATCAATTACTAAATAAGAAAGTTACTTACAGTTTTCCCTGCAGCCCTAACTTACGGATGCATTTTCTCAGTTGAGGTTCCTTTGTCTCTGACATTCCAGCTTGTGTCAAAACTGACATAAAACTGTCTAGCACAAATATGAACATTATCTGCTTTCTTCATCGTCTAGTTTTCCACAGAAATACAGTGCTTGAACAAGTTGAAGCTTGTGAATGAGAGTGTGTCTTCCATGTTCTGATGTCTGATAATGTACTTTACATGACGTTTCAAACTATATTTCTTTTCTTTTACTACCATATTGAGATTTATCTTTTTTATGCCCCATTCCTTTCTTCCTTCTTTGCTTCTTCCTTTTCTGTTTTTATGAATGCCATACCTTCATGTTCGTTGTATGAGAATTTGGAGATTTTATTGCTTTTGTGGCGCCTTTAAATTTCCTATACTTTTTAGAATGGATAAATCTCCGTTTTAAAAAATTAATTATTTTAACTTTGACAGGATAAAATAATTACAACAATTTTCCCTTTGTTCTCCTCCCTTCAAACCCGCCCATATGTGCCATCTAACTTCCTTTCCAATTTTTGGTCTCTTTTACACTAATTGTTTCTACATACGTGTGTGTGTGTGTGTGTGTGTGTGTGTATCTGTTCCTAACACAGCAATGGCTTTCTCAATTTGTTTACTACTTGTATGCTTTCAGTATGGATTGTTGGTTGGTACTGAATTGAATAACCAATTTGGTACACTTCCCCGAGGAAGAACTATTGGCATTTCTTAGTTTTTTATAATTCTATGTGCACAGCTTAAGCTTTATGAGCTCACTCTCCACTATGTTACCATGTCTATTTATGTCTTCCTTGTTTAGACTATGTGTAGGCAGTCATGCTGGGGAGACTTCATGGGTGTAGCTTCTGACATTCCTAGGAGACATGATTTCATGGCAAACTCTCTGTTTTTCAGGCTCTTACAAGCTTTCCACCCTCTTTTCTGTAATGATTTCGAAGCCTTAGGAATTGAATTATAGATGTATCAATTGGGATTGTGTTCCATAACTTCGCATTTTGATCAGTTGGCATTTTCCGTAATGTTGCAAGAAGATGTTCCCTTTGATTGTGGGTGATGATTCCACTTATCTGTGGACATAAGAAAAAAAATATTAAGGAAGCAATTTTGAATTATGCTGGTTTATTAATGTGGTCATTGTTGGTTTTTCTTTAATATCCATAACTTCTTCACAAGCTAAAGTAGCTGGCTAGGTTTCCATTACCATGCATAATTTCACTCTTGTTTTGTGATCATTAAAACCAAATAGAGAATAGTTGGCTAACACAAGCATATGCCTTCCAATACTGTACCTTTAAGTTTATCTTGCCATGGTGGTCATTGTTGTCAATAGGTCTCATAGCCAAAGTGGGCTTTTGGTTTCTTCTCACCTTTGCAAGCCTATATGGCACCTTTTTGTACCATGAATGCTAGTCCTTCGGGAAGAGGTTTTCAAATAAGTTCAAACTCAGTCATGTCTTGACTCTGTGACTGCACAATTTGTTAAAAATTTGGGACCGAACTTCTTTTCTAGGGGTTGGGACAGTTTTGGTAATGTCAATAACTAATACTGTTTTTGGAGTCTCTTGGACAACTCCAACCAACAACTTGAAAGAGAGCTTCTCATGCCTGGCATTGGGGTTTCTATTCAGTGGTTCTTGATTCTTTGAAAAAGCATAATCAACACAAATAAAAAAATTTATTTAAATTATATATATATGTATGTATGTATACACATGCATATATGTGTGTGTGTACTATAAGTATAATATATGACTTTCCAGATATCTAGGTTTTTTTTCCTCTTCTTAACCCTACTTTTTTATCTTTATCTTCTCTCATTGAACATCCAACTTATTTTCTCTTTTTCCTGCTTAGAACATTTATACCCTGTTGCTCTCGTATTGTTTCTCTTCCTTGAATCTCTGCAATGGTTCTATTAGTTCCTTAGTTTTGCCAGTCATTCCAATTAATATATCCACACCTGAAGTTTTGGAGATAGAAGACTCAAAATCAGAAGAGTTAGGAGCTGAAGATGAGAAAGAACTGGGATGTTTCTGTTGTTGGGAAGCTCCACCCAGCCATGTTACTCTCATTCCATGAGAAAACCCTGCCAGATCATCCCTTGGAACTGCTCAAGACCGCCTACAGGCTTGTTAAGACCTGGCCCACAGATCTGTGGTGTGCTCTAGTGTTCTGTCTTCTGCCATCCTGAGAGTCACTCAGGAGTGTTCTCTTTGCATTGCACTGTTTACTAAATCTGGATTTATAATTTGGTTTGATTTGCCTTATTGTACTGGTGGCAGAGGAAACCAAATGCTGAGGAATCCAATACTTATCAGCTTGCTTTCTGCTACTTGGTCACCTCACTCAATGTAATATTTTCTGCTTTCATCCATTTACCTGCAAATTTCATTATCTAATTTTTCTTCATGACTAAACAGTGTTTTATAGTGTGAACATACCATGTTTTCATTATCTATTTGTCAGTTGAAGAACATGTGTTTATTCTCCTTTCTTGATATCATATGAGACTGGCATGGTACTTTATTATCTTAATGGGACTCCTTAAATCTTTCTATTAATAAAATATCGTTAAGCATAATTATCAATTTTATTGGACAGAGTAGCATCTAGATTATAAAAGTGCATTCCTGAATGTGTTGTGAGGGCATTCCAGGGAGGATAATGAAAGGAGGAAGATCTATCCTGAGTATGAGCACCACAATCCTGTACCCTGGGGTTCACCCAGAACTAAAATGGAGAAGCAGAAGGTTTGTTGGCAGAGGAATTTTCTTAGCTTCCTATCTGTCCTTACCTGAGCTTCTCTGTTTCACCACTTTCTGTTGACAGGGGTTTCTGTCCTGCCTGGTCCCACAGAGGCCTACATTAATTATAAACTGATTGGCCTATTAGCTCAAGCTTCTTGCTAACCTTCTTGTCTGTGTTAGCCACGTGGCTTTTTACCTTTGATCAGTGAGGTAGTCGCATTTTGCTTCCTCTGTGTCTGGCTTCCTCTGCCGACTGAACCTTTCCTCTTCTCAGAATTCTCCTGTTCTGGTCACCCTGCCTATACTTCCTGCCTGGCTACTGGACAGTCAGCATTTTATTAAACCAGTACAACTTACAAAACTTTACAGGATATAAGTCCATTGTCCCATAGCACTACCCCCTCCATTTTTTTCAAAATCGAATCTCCTTTGTTTAGCTTTTTTCCTGAACATTATCCATAACAACTTGTAACCAACATTCTAAACAAAGACAAACATCCATAATCCATATTTTGGGAATGTAGGTGTAGTTTTCTATGCTACTTCCTGTTGATTGGGGGTGCTGATAATCTTATGGGGACCTAAAGAAAATTGAGAATTATGGTCATGTTCTGACTGCAATATTCTGTGAGGCTTGATCATCTCAACCAGCAGTCTTGAGGCTGTTCTGGATGTAGAACTCAGAGGAAACTCCAACAGAGGTCCTCTGAAATGTTGTATGATCTGGGCCATCTGCTATTATTGGAGGTTTTTCATGGCTTCTTCCTTGGTCAAACATGATTTTTCTTACCAAAATAAATCCACATCCTCTCTTTCCTGTGCAAACAAAGGCAACTCCTGTTCTACAAAGTAACATATCTTTTGACTTAAATTTTGAAGTCACAGCATTTTCAAAATATATGTTATATTAATACAGTAGCATTTGTAATCAAATGTCTTGTAGCAGCTGTTGTTCCTTCCTTAGCCATCAAACTATTCAAAGGCAACACAATAACATACAGTATCCAGATTCTCTGTGCAGTTTCCATCTTTATGTGACTTTATCTTAAGCTCTATTTCTTTTATTTTTATTTTTATTTTTTTTTTTGAGACAGGGTTTCTCTGTGTATCTTTGGTTGTCTTGAAACTCACACTGTAGACCAGGCTGTCCTTGAAATCACAGAGATCTGCCTGCCTCCGCCTCCCAAGTGATGGGATTAAAGGTGTGTTCTACCACACCCAATTATTCTTTCTTTGCTTCTTTCAAGATCTTTAGTTTTTTTTCTTTTCTCCCCTAGCCTACAAATATTTTTAAATACACTGTAAACCATTTAGAGGATTTTTTGTCTTAATCTATCTTTACTATATATTTCTCTTTTTCTGACCACTTGAGTCTTTAATTTGCTAAGCAAGATGGCAAGGATTAAAGCTGTGGCTTTGATGATTGGATCCACCCCCATTCCTGAGCTTTCTGAGAGTCTAGCTTCATGGTGGAGGTACTGTCAGTAGCCAAGTTTGTTGCCACAACTCTATGGAGTTTCAGGGTTCCTGTAACCACCAAGAAGCATGTTGTCAACTATTCATAAACACCATTTAAGTGTTTTGTGGAGGGACCTCTTAAAAGGACTACAGGGATTTTTACAGCTAAAGCTGAGTCAGGAAGCCTCTTTTAAATGAGACGAGCTTGCCTCTAGGACACAGAGCCCACCTGAGAAAATGCTGCCACCAAGAAGCCATGCTTAACTCTTTTCTTTTTGTGTCTAGAATTCCTTCTCTAACTCTCTCAGGTGTTAAGTGGATTTAGCTGTCCACACTGGTGCCATTTGTTGACAGGATTTCTGTTCCACCTGGTCCCACAGCCACTCAGACCCAAGGAAACACACAGAGGCCTACATTAATTATAAACTCATTGGCCTATTAGCTCAGGCTTCTTACTAACGCTTACATCTTAAATTAGCCCACAATTCTTGTCTGTGTTAGCCATGTGGCTTGGTACAAAAATCAGTGATACGTTCTCATCTTGCTTCCTCTGTGTCTGGCTTCCTCTGCGATGACTGCGGTCCCACAACAACTTTCCCTTCACAGTGAACAGAAACCTTGGAAAGTTTTAAACAAAACTTTCTTTCCAGGTGATATTTTTCTCAGGTAGTTGTTCCAATATTAAATAAAAGTAATAAAAAAAATCTAGCCAAATTACCTCTGTTGTGTCACAATAAACTGCCGTGTCTTACCAAGACAAACTCTAAATTGAGATTTTTTTATTATTTTTTTTATTTTTGAGATTTTTATCTTACTTGAAAAATATGCTAAGCAGGCATACCTTGATTTTACTTATAGATTTAGACAGCGATGATGTAAGGAACATGGCCACCTTTTCATGGTCCTCTTCTGCAGGGAGCTCAGCTCATGCGCCCATGGTGGTCACTGCTTCAGTGCTCCTCCCTGATCTTCAAAGCAGGGCAGCTGCAGATTTTGGATTGAACTTTAAAAATACTTATGTCGATTCCCCATGCCTTTTGTCCAAATGTGACTTCACACAGTAATTCAGGCTAAATCCGTATCTTACCTCCCTCACAAATTTTCTCCCTCCGCTCTTCACTGATCACGTCTTCCAGTGATCGATCTTTTGCTTTTAATTTTTGCCTTAGCGTACTCTGTCAGAATCCGTGGCAAGGAGGGGGACGAAAGTACATGACAATTGTAGTATGCTGGTCAACTTTGGTTCCTTGACCAGGCATCCAAGGAAACAGCACTGAGTGAGGATGCATGTTTTGGCTTATGGTTTCACAGATTTCATTCCACAGCTGGCCGGCTCCATTGCTCTGGAGCCTGTATTAGCACAGAAGTATAAGTCAGAAAGACATGTTATGACAACTTGCTACTACAGCACAGCCAGGAAGCAAAGAGAAAGGAAGGCAGCAGGGCAATTTACAGTCATCAAGGACAAACCATGACCCCTACTTCCTTCATATTCAATCGCTTATTAATTACTGGAAATTAATCAGCTGATTAGCTAATTGATTAAATTATTGCCCAAATCATCCAATCCAATCATTTCACAGCAGTGCTGGTAATTGAAGAAAAGATTTAATGCATAAATCCATTAAACACAGTATCTAGTAATATAGAAAGTCACCTAGTGGATTGATATCTAGTAAATTTCCAACTTAGAAAATTAACTCACATAAACTTCGGGTCTTTATCCATGAAGAAGAATATTCTCTTTTTATTTTCTTGAATAATTTCTAATCTTTCTGTTTTACTTATATTAAATGAATAAAATGTGTACCTAACAGAAGTAGTAGAGAAACCAAATATATTTTATGTAATAGAAAATGCACTTAATTGTTCAGCTTTTGTATTGAGATTAAAAAGTATGTAAGAGGCAATAACTTTAAAATAAACAACATTGGAAAAGCAAATTGTTTATATTTAATTTCATCCATCTTTGCATGTAATAGGATAATGTTAATGAAGTTTTTATACCAATGCAATAAAGTGCACTGATTTTATGATACTCTAGCTATTTAGTGACTGCCAAAGTATTTTCAAAGTTTAATTGTTTTGTATAATTTACTTTTCATAGTGGTTAAATGACAATTCTGTAATCAACTACACATGATTTGAAGTCTCAGCATTGTAATTTAGAATCTGTAAGAACTTTGACGCTTGCCTGAATCACTTTTATTTTCCTTTACACAGTTGTACACAAAGTACCCAACATACAAATTTATAATGAATATGAAATAATTTGGTTAAATATGATATTTACTGAATGTTCTTATTTTATTTCTTTTCCTATTAATTGAAAAACTTTAGGCCCTTGAGAATAACTACATTGAACAGTATTTTCTCTAAAATTATTTAGTTAATGACTTTGAAATATTATCACATAAGGTTATATCTTAAATATATTTTCAATCATGTATTTACTATTACATTTGTCCTGTGCAATTTTCTCATGCTTTGTTTAGGCACATAAAATATTTTAACTTAATATTCATATAACATTACATAAATTCTTAGACCATAGTTATTTTTGTAAGTAATATTTTTTTGAGATTGTAATATTATTAAAATATTCCCCCTTTCCTTTTCTCCCTTCAAGCCCTGTAACATACCCCCTTACATCTTCTTCAAATTCATGTACTACTTTGAACAATATAATCTGTTGAGTGTTTTGTATATAATGTAATATTGAAAATACATAACTTACTATTTTACTTTATCTTGATCTATAGCAGATGATCATGGACTTAACCATCTTAAAGACAATTTTTTTCGTTTTGATCACATATAATCTAACTTCTGATATTTGTGCCTTGTCTTTAGATATGCTTGGATATTGAATCTATTTGTCAACACTGGGCATTGTGTGATACAAAAATTGCAATCGAAAAAGAAAACTGAAGTACAAATATTGTGTAGGGGAGTCATTCATAAAACTCAAAATATTTCCTAATAACTTCATTAAAATATGAATGAAAATAAATTATGTACAAAAAATGCCTCCATACCAGAGCACATATAAGGCAAAGTATCTGTCATAAAACTTGGTGGATCTATTTTTGCAGAACGTCTACACCAAATTCTAAACTGGCTTTACCAGTTTATACTCCTACCAGCAGTGAATAAATTTTCTCTTTTCCACATATACATGCAAGCATTTGTCATAATCATAATTTTTTAAAAATTATTTTGTAGGGAAAGATACATTTTTAAAATACTTTTCAACTGTATTTAGTTGGAGTCCAAAAATGCTGAACATTATATATGTGTGTGTACATATATATATATATATATATATATATATATCAGCCACTCATATTTCATCTTTTAAGAACTCTCTGTTAGTTTTATGTTTTTCTTTTTAGATTTTTTTGATATTTAGTTTTTTGAGTTCTTCACATATTCTAGACAGCAGCTCACTTTCATGTGTATAGCTTGTAAAGAATTTTTTGCATTCTCTATCCTGCCTCCTCTCTCAAATGATGTTGTTTTTTGCTATATTTCACATTTACAAAGTCTCATTTGTGAATTGTTGTTTAATGTCTGCATGATTGGGGTCCTTCTCAGATAGTTCTTTTCTGTGCCCACAACTGCAAACATACTTTGTATGTTCTCCTTTGTCAGATCCAGGGTATCAGGTCTCATATACAGGTCCTTGATTTATTTGGAGTTGGCTTTGTTCAGGTGAAAAATATGAATCTAGTTTCATTATTCTACTTGCAGAAATTGGGCTTGAGCAGCACCGTTTGTTGACGATGCTCTCTGCAATACATATTTTTTTCAATATTTTTGTTAAAGATATGGTGGCTGTAGGTATAGGGGCTTATATGTGGGCATTCGGTTCTATTCCATTGATTTGAATATTTGATTTTATGTAAGTATCATGTTATTTTATTACTATATCTCTGCAATGCAACTTGAAAACTAGGATGGTAATAATTTCAGCTATATTTTTATTGTGCAGGACTTTTGTCTATTCAGGATCTTTGGTTTTCCCTATTAAATTTAACTTTTTTCAATTACTGTGAATAATAAATTAAAATTTTAATATAAAAAACCAAAAAAAGTGAGACATTTTCCTCTCATTTAAAAATAAAGTTTGCCACAAAATTTATTATCATCATTAAAACATTTTCCTCTTTTGGAAAAATATGTAAAGTATGATCTTTACAGAAAAGGTATCATAAAAATGTTTTTTTTCACATATAAGCAAAATAGATACAAGGCATATAAATAGGTAAAGAATCTATCACTAGATAATGATGAAATAGATATACTTGTGTTTAGAGTTTGATAGGGCATTTTCACCTGATTTGGACTTATATTTATTATTTTGCAATAAGATCTCACTATGATACTCTCTCAGACATGTAGTTACAGTAAAGTGGCGTTAACAAGGGTTGTAGGTGGTGAAGGCCAAATTAACATGCTAGACGGCTTCATTACATTGTTTAGTGCTTGCCTTCAATATTTCACTCGGAAGATGCTCACCTGTTTAGTTGTTTCAGCTAATACACCAATATAATTAGGGCTGCTCGCTAACAAGTACACTAATGTCTAATGCTCTGAGTTTAATTTGACCAATTATGTCTTTAGTTAAATAAACTGCTGTCATTTAGGTAAAAGACACATTCTGCTGGGAGACTAATGAAGCAGGCCAAGTGTCACAACAAACGACTGTTTTTGTTGCATTGCAAATTTGAGAATTTTTCAGATCTGCATAGTAAAGATAGAAAAGCAGTTAATGTAACTTATCCCAAGTTAGGAACTAAATTACAAGATACTTAGGGTTAGAGAAATTTCTGTTTTCTTTTCTTCAAATAATGCTGGTATTTCAACAGTAGAATTATTCTATAAACCAGTAAATGATTATGTGTCATTAAGTTACTGAGAAATGGAGAATAATGGTTTGTCATTCATATTTATTAGTTTTCATAAATACCAAGTAAATTTAAAGAAATGCTGTTTTTTGTTCAAAAGAATAAGTTAATTCAATTTAAATTAACATACAGAGTATTTTAAAAATTTGTTTAGTTGGTTTCTTTATAAATAAAAAAATCACAATAAGTTCTACATATTAAATACTTTTTCATAATAATATTTACATTACAGATACAAAATAATAAATTCTAGTTTAAAAAGGAATAAACTCAATTGTGAGTCACAAAACTCTATGAGTTTCTGGATCAACAGTTCATAGTTCCTTCTTCTATGATATGAAACTTTCCATTTGAAAAACACATGTATGTTTAATAATTCATATACAGTAACAAATGAAGATTAAACAACATGTATAACTTTAAAGGAAATAGCCCATTCTTTAACATTTAGATGAAAAAACACTCCAGTGTCACTCAGCAAAGAAACATGCAAATAGTAGCTACAATAACATGTGGGCTCTGATCTGTAGGCACATTACTGGTAACGCCAAACAAAACAGGTCCTGTGGAAAACAATGTAGGAATTCCCCTAAAGTTAAAAATACTTGTGCATATTTTATATGTCAATTATAGGAGGCACAATACAATTATATGTATATATATGTATACAAAATGTGTGACAACTTTAAACACTTAAATGTATAAAAATACCTTAGACACAAATATGTATATGTGAGTGTGTGTGTCTAGTGTAGTTATATACTTTGAATTAAAGAGTAAAGTGGTATTCAAAAAGACTCGGTTCTCAAAAAGTTAATACATGCAGAAGAGATAGGTCCTGGTGTCATTGTTTGTGGGTTCTCCATCTGCCAACTTTCGCCGCCACATTCAGAGAGTCTGGATTGATCATATGCTCATTCAGTCCCAGTCCAGGTGGATTGGTG
>PVIU01025310.1:0-23986 GCA_004026605.1 Ondatra zibethicus
GCCAGCTCGTGATCTGTGCAGTATCATTGAAAGCTAGCAAACTAAACCTATGTCTGTTTCCATGTTCTCTCCAGGCGCAGACAGAAAGAGGACTGTGCACGAATTTATTAGTGACCAGAGAGACAGATTTCTACTTGAGGTATTAAATGTAACTTCTTTCTCCCATTAACCAGGAGACTTCTTGCATAGCCTTGTCAGATACTTAGCCTGGCATTGTGTTTTTCCGTAACATGTTCTAAATCTATTGCCTGAATGGAGTGGCATGTTCCTGTGCTTATTCTCTTGAAAAATATTTATTGAGTACTTATTATGTGCTATGCCATTACAAACGCCTTCCCATTGGAGAACTTATATTTAAGTTCTATAAATATATTAAGTTCTTATATTAAGTTCTATACTAGTAACCCAGGAAGTGGACTGTATTTCTAGAGGACATTGGGCCCCATTATCTCTTTTTCCCTTCAGTCCGAGAATAGCCTCAATAGCCCTCAAGAAGCCTATTTGATTTAGAATTTTCCGATATTCGTGTTGACTATGATGGGAACCAGAACATTCTGGAATCTTCCAGCTCTCTCTATACCCACTCATACCAGAGAGAAATGACTTGTCACAAGGAAAGGAAATGTTAAAAATCAGCTGGAAGAGCCCCCATGAGGCAGGGTTTAGTAGCACAAGCAAAGGTTCTTGGCCAACCAGCCCCTCAGCTCAGTGGAGTCCACCTGTGGTACCAACTGCAGCTGTAACAATAAGCACACAGCCTAGCCAACCAGGGAAGATCTTGAAGTGTCTTATAAAATAACAGAGGGGTTTATCCTGTCATCAGTAACCTTGAACTGGAACCCAGGCCATGTGACAATAATATTATTTATTAGTCATATATACATGTTAATTTACCATGGATAAAGCAGAAACACTGTGCTCACAACAGTGAGAGAGTAATTACAAAATGAATCAACTGGCTGTTGTTCACACCTCTGCTGTCAAGCCCAGATCATTTAGAGACAGTCTGTTTCTGTTAAGGTCTTGAATGCTAATGAGTAAGGGAAAATATATCTGATCTTTCCTAATTTCATAGCACACATTTTGGGATACAGGGATGCTTTCCTATGAGACCAGCTGCAATCAACAGAGCTCACATATACTACATCCTACGGCTGTGACGAGAACCCCACGCATTTGTTTGCTAACATCATTTCCTGGCTGGGATTTTGATCCTCAGCATGAAACCTTGAGGATGGAACTAATGTCTTGGCTAGGTACCCGGAGATGGTGCTCGGCAGTTTCTCTAGGATTTCAGTGTGGTTATAGTCAATGGACTTTGTCCACTGCTTTGGTGTTTTGTTTCTCAACCCCCAAGCAGGTTGATAACATATTCCCCAAGTGATAGAATAAAGTCAACTTATCGCTCAAACTGTAGCTGGAAAAAAAACTGACCTTGACCAAACAATGTCTGGCTCTGGCCTTGTTTTCTAGAAGGTAGGGCCAATGCCACATCTCCTAAGGATGTCTTTAAGGTGAGGGTGGCCACGCCTGCCAGTCTTAGGATGGCCATGTCAGAAAAACCAACACTGTGGAGGTTTGGGGTCATACCGAGAGGGTCTGGGGATTGAAGACAGGTCAGTTAATCAATCGTGTCTGTGGAATGAAGCATCATTGGAAACTCTAGCCAGTGATGCTCAGTTGATTCCCTGGTTGGCTATAGCCACGTTGATCGTTACAGGTGCAGGAATGGAACCAGAGGCCAACTCTGTGGGGGAGGGGGTCCCCGAAGCTTTGTATCTGGAGCACCTCTAAACCAGTGGTTCTCACATGTGGGTCAGGACCCCTTGGGGGTCACGTGTCGGATACTTACATTACGATTCTCAACTGTGGCAAAACTGCCGTGATGGAGGAGCAATGGAATAACGTTATGGTTGGCGGTCACCACAGCATGAAGACCTGTATTTAAAGGGCCGCAGTCAGCATTAGGGAGGCTGAGAACCACTGCTCTAAACCTTACCTCAGGGGGCTCCTCTTCTAGCCCAGGGGTTTTGTGAGATCTCCCAGAAACCTGAAGCTATCTGAGGGTTGCTGTCAGTAGTGAGGGCAGACTTGGGGATGAGTAACTTAATTTCCAAAAACTGAATCAGTCCCATAGCATCTTGCCTTGTTTCTTTCACCCCTTTTTCTCTGTCCCCCACCCCTTCCTTTTTAAAGGTTTTATTTGTGGCAGACTTAGGGAGTGAAAGCCTCATTTAGAATGTAAGTGCTCACGCATTGTGATTTTTATACTATGGTTTTATGTCAATAATTTGACATGGATGGAATAGATTTCTGTGAAGTTAGAACCTAACAAAGCTTATCCAAGGGGAATGTTAGATTAACAGCTTCATAACACTATAAAAACTGAACTAGTAGGCAAAAGAAAGAAAAAATCCACTGGCTAAGTGTACCAGACATTTTAAGAGAAAACCATTCTAATTTTACAGACCCCGTTAAATAAAACTGAGCAAGAAGGAGGAACATTCCCAACACTCACTATGACAAGAACGGGTCCACAGGATGGCCTAGTGGGCAAAGGCACATGGCTCCAAGCCAGACCTAAGCTCAGTATCTGAGATCTGCATGGAGGAAGGAGCAGCTTCTACAAGTTCTCCTCTGACCCCCACATGTTCCTGCCCCATGCACTTATACTAACTAACTAACCAACTAAATATAATAAACGTTTAAAGAGGAAGAAAGCTAGAGGCAAGCACTCCAAGCAATTTTTAACAAATCCAATAATACGCGAAAAGGATAATCTATTATGGCTAATTGGGGCTTGTCCTAAGCATGTAAAAGGGGCTTAACATTTGAGAATGGTTAAGTACAATATGGAGAAACAGATTAGAAATGAAAAGTCATATAATCATCTCAACCAATGTGGAAAGAGCATTTGCCTATATCCAAAATTTATCCTTTTTAATAATATGACTGTTACCCTTTGAGACTTTCATACAATGTATTTTGATAATTTCACACGTACCCCAACACATTCCAGATAAACTTTCACCTCCTTACTTGTCCACTTTCATGGTCTTTCCTTTTTTTTTTTTCCTAACCTGTTGCATCCGATTTGTGTTACCCAACTGTTCTTGGATATGGGGCCTGCCCTGGATCTGGTTGGCTGACCAAGAGTTACACTATTAAAGAAAAATTCCTCTCCCTCTCTCTGGAGCCAGGGGTGAGATTTCATGCCCACCTCCAGTCCTCCACACTGTGGTTTTGCTTTGTTTTGCATTTGCAAAGTCTTGTGCATGTTGTTGCGATTGCTAGGACTCCATAGGTGCGCTTTGCCGGTTGTGTCTGGAAAACACTATGTTCTTGACATCATCTACACCGCTGGCTCTTACAATGCTTCTGCTCTTCCACAACGATCCCTGAGCCTCAGGGAAATCGATGTAATACAGATGTTCTATTCAAGGTTGAGAATTCCACAGTCTCTTATTCTCAGCTCGTTGACCAATTGTGGGTCTCCATGTTTATCACCATCTATTATAAGAAGTCGCTTCTCTGATGACAGTTGAGAGGTATACTGATCTCTGGGCATAGCAATATGCCATTAGGACTTATGCTGACTGCTTCCATGTGAACTTGACACACATGCTAGACTCGTCAGAAAGGAGGGAGTCGCAGGAAAAAAAATTCTTCCATGAAATCTGGCTGTAGATAAGCCTGGAGGGCATTTTCTTAATCAGTGATTGATGTGTGATTGATGTGGGAGGGCCCAGCCTGTCTTGGGTGGGGCCACCCTTGGGCTGGCAGTCCTGGGTTTTATAAGAAAGCAGGCTGAGCTAGCCATGGGAAGCAAGCCAGGAAGCAGCATCCTCCATGGCCTCTGCATCAGCTCCTGCTTCCCAGATTCTGCCCGGCTTGAGTTCCTGCTCTCACTGCTTTTAGTGATGAACTGTTATATGGAGGCATAACTGAAATAAATTCTTTTCTCCCCAAGATGCTTTGGGCCATATTTCATCACCACAATAGTAACCCTCACTGTCTTAGTTAGGGTTTTTATTACCTGTGGAGAGAAACCATGACCACGGCAACTCTTATAAAAGAAACATTTAATTGAGGGGGCTCGTTTACAGTTTCAGAGGTTCAGTCCATTATCATCATGAAGGGGAGGATGGTGGCAGGCAGGTAGACGTGGTGCTGGAGCTGAGAGCCCTATATCTTGACTCAGAGGCAACAGGAAGTCTACTGGCTGTCACACTGAGTGAAGCTTGAGAAAAAGAATCTCAAAGCCCACCCCCACAGTGACACACTTCCTCCAATGAGGCCACACCCACTTCAACAAAACCACACCTCCTAATAGTGCCACTCCCTATGAGATCATGGAGGCCAATTGTATTCAAACTATCACACTAAGACAGGAGTTGTTTTAATGCTATATCTACTTAGCAGAATAATAGTTGTAACTTCTCCCCTAGGTCCTATCTAGCCACAAATTCTTGACCCCAATAGCAGGGCTAGATAAGGGCTCTCTACCCAGTGAAATAGACCTTAGGTCCAATCAGAAAGTGGCTGGCTACTCAAATAATACCCGTGTCACTATTGCACCAATAAGCGTATCTTGCCAGGCAGGTCATTATTGTAGCTCCTAGGGTTCATAGCTGGATGAGAGTGGTGGTTGCTTTTCTCCTCTGCTGGCATGCATAGCTCTTTCCAACATTGTGAAAGTTATCTAGAAGAGGTGAAACTTCCGAGTCAGTACCAGCTAAATTTCTCCACGGCGATGTCTTCAGTGATACTGTCTCAGTCAGGTTTCTGCTGCTGTGATAAAACACCATGACCAAGAGAAGGGAAAGGGTTCCTTTCATCTTACTCGTCCAGGTAACGATCCATCACTGAGACTGAGGGAAATTAGCTTGGGAACTGGAGCAAGGCAGAAACCTGGAGGCAAGAACGGAAGCAGAAGCCATTGAGGAGTGCTGCTTCCTGGCTTGCTCCCCATTTGGTTTGCTCAGCATGTTTTTTTTTATACCATCTAGGACCACCTACCAGGGGTGACATCACCTACAGTCAGCTGAGTCCACCCACATCAATTATTAATCAAGAAAATGCTTCAATCTTAGGTAGCATTGTTTTTCAATTGAAATTCCCTCCTCTTCGATAATTCTAGCTTGTCCCAAGTTGACAAAAACCTAACTAACACAGGGTCTTAGTTCTGGAGGGTAGCCAGGGGCAATGGCAATAGCCCATAATGTTTGGGGGGGATCAATAGGACCCCAATGATCAACAACTCAAAAAGAGTAGCACAGTCCTGGCATTGGGCTTTTATTTTCTAACTTGAGGTGTCTATCGGGGGTATTAACACTAATTTCCTTTGGAGGAAGTCATATTGAAGCCTGCCACTGTAGAATCTTCTTACAATATATACATGCATACAAAGGGGAAGGGGACAAGTCCACATGGCATCATATCTCATATGCTGCACTAAGAAAAAAAGGTAGTTGTCAAAATTCACACTTGAGAATCTAAACATATCTCTCTGGGTTTGGCTGAATAACCCACACCCTCACGCCAACTTGGAGAAATCCATCATTGCACCCCGAGTTGAAACTTACTTCTCCTGTTAGAGGAGAAGATGGGAGGCCTGGGAGCTATAGACAGCCTGGTTTCATTGTGGCCAGAAAGCAGAATACACCAAGGGTAACAGATGGATCTACTCTTGGAAGAGCATCTGTGTTTTGGCCGGTAGGGAACAGCCATTTTAGAAGAACACAAAGTATCTTCATGAAAGCTAATGAGAAGATGTCACTTCCCTTCATACTGCCCGCAAAGCAATCTTCCAGCATGAGATAAAGACCCAGCTCTGTGCACATCATTATTAGTTCTAAAGCGAGTGGCCATCTTGCGGCAGGACCCGCTCCCTAGCCTTTTCAGAGATTCTATTGAAACCTATCAGTAACACATGATGGAATGTTCTTGACCCACTCTTGTTTTTGATATTCCCAGTACGCAGTGTCAACCAAGAAAAACACAATTCAAAGGTTTGAAAAGCTCATAGCCGTGAAGGAAAGTCAACTCAGGAAAGCCGAGAAAAAGCTCCAAGCTGACGCCATATCCTTTGAAGAGTTCCTCCGTGAAAATGACCAGAGATCTGTAGATGCCCTTAAAATGTTAGTGTCTCCACCCTAGCTGCACCCTTTCCCCCAAGTCTTTGCTTGCTTGCTTCAGTTTCTCAGAAAAATAAATGAGTAACTAATAGATCCGCGTTTCCTTTCAGGGCAGCACAAGAAACAATAAACAAACTCCAGATGACAACCGAGCTCAAGAAAGCAAGCATGGAAGTGCAGGCAATAAAGAGGTGAGAGGGGCCTCCTCTTCCTCAGCCCATTCCCATGACCCACCATGACCTCTTGTGCCCGGCAAAGGCCAAGTGGGAATAACCTTACCAACTGGTAACTCAATATGAACAGATTTTAAAGCGAATGACATGGCTGTCAAGGATTGCACCTGTCTAGATTTCAGAGCATAACCTTTGTCTAAAAAAGGCTCTCTCACTTGTAGATGCAGAAGTAGAGGAGTTCGCTGAAAAGAAGCAAAACAATGTCAGGAGTAAATAAGGGTTTTTTTTTTCTATGTGCCTCCTTTTTGCTCATTGTAAGAAACTCTTCACCCACATTTAACATCTCACATCTCAACTGGGATGCATTTGAGGATCAGTTTGCATTCACTGTTGGCAGTTTTTGTCCTCAAACTTCAGAGCAGAATCTCATGTCACTAATAAACGTAAGCTCTATACTGAGAAAATCACAGGAGCAGGGATGGGTTCATATTATTACATTGTCTGTCACCCCTTCTCAAATCTTCTATGTTCAAGAAAATTCAGCTGAATGAGTTTTAATATCTAAAAGACTCTTGTGATCACTTGAGACGCTAAATTCATAATCCAAAATATGTGTTTCAAACAGATTCTGTCTGTAGTCGCCTCTTCTATTTAAAAGTCTAAGGTTGAAGGTGCTTCATAACAGGGGACTCCTCCCCCACTTCCCCAGGTATGAAATTCTTGGCTACATCCCCAGAATTTTTTTCTTACTTTCAGTGTCTAAATTGTGCCTTGCTATATTGCTCAGGCTGGGCTTGAACTCACTCTGTTGTTCCAGCAAACCTTAAATATCTTGCTTCAGCTTCCCAATCAGCCAGGATTTCAGGGGTACACTACCAGGACCATTTAGATGACCTATCCATTTAATTATATATATTTTTTCCATTAATCTATCAATTAATATTAATGTATGATTATATAATAACATTATACATTATATGTAATATATTCATTAATAAATAATATATAATTGTCCATTACCCTGTCCATCTGGTTCCATGGGGAACCTGAGCAGTGGCCATGGTGCTCGTATAGGCTGTGCATAGTGCCCACTTGGTTACACCTCTAAACAGCCTTGAAAGAGACCTTGCTCAGTGCCTATGTCTCACCCTTCTAGAAGAGTAAAGGAGATAACGGAGCAGACACACGGGTAGAACCAGTAAATGGGAGCCCCTTCCTTTTGTGGTAAGATGGCTCGAGAATGGAAAGTCTTTGAAAAGGAGAAAGGGCTTTCTCTGGATACCTTTCCATTGCAGGCGTGCAATCCCAGCCAGCGTTTACCCCACGATCTCTGTGACACCCTGGGAGGTGGAATGAGGGGGCTTCCACCAGCTCCCAACTACTGAACATGAGGAATTGGGTGCTCACCCTTAAAGACCACGTATGCTGGGCTGAAGGACGGTTCTGACGGATGAAGGGTTGAGGCTGGGCGTTTGAGACGATGCAGCCTGAGAAGGGAACTAATGAAGTTCTAAATGAGGACGGTGGCTTGGGCTTTGCTGGTCTGTTTTCAGCTCTGCGTGTGCGTCTGTTTGAAACAAGATTGGGATAGAGCAGCATGGAGCTGGGGGAGCAGAGAGCTCAAGCCTCTGGGTAATGTTGGCGAAAGCATAGGCGTTTGTCAGATGTCTGCCACCGCTAGTGGGATACCAGTAACCAATTCCTTTTCCCCTAAGAGGGAAATAAGAACATCTGTCGTTTAAAGAGTTTCAGTTATTATTATTTTATGTACCTTGGTGTTTTGCCATGGGTGTGAGATCCCCTGGAACTGGAGTTACAGACAGTTGTGAACTGCCCTGTGGGTGCTGGGTATTGAACCCGGGTCCTCTGGAAGAGCAGTCAGTGCTCTTAACCACTGAGCCATCTCTCCAGCCCCTAAAGGTTTAGTTTTAATTATGTGTTGTGGTAGTTTGAACATATGTGGGCCCCATAATCGCACAGGGGGTGGCACTATTTGGAGGTGTGTCACCGTGGGGGCGGGCTTTGAAGTTTCTTATGCTTGAGATTCCACCCAGTGTGTTAAGTATTTCTGTTGTCTACAAGATGTAAGACTCTCAGCTCCGGCACCATCTCTGCCTACACGCCACCATGCTCCCTGCCAGGATGATAACTGACCGAACCTCTAAAACTGTAAACGAGCCCCGTTAATTAAATGTTTTCTTTATAAGAGTTGCCGTGGGCATGGTGTCTCTCCACAGCAATAAAAAGCCAAAGCGAGACGTGTGTTTGTGGATTGTGTGCACTAGTGCAAGTGTCTGCCAGGGTGGAGACACTGGATCTCCCTGGCGGTTGTGAGCCACCCAACATAGGCACGAGGAATTAAACTTGGGACCTAACCCACAAGTGCAGTATGCATTCTTAATCTATGCTCCATCGCTCTAGTTCCAAGGACACTGTACGGACTGGTCTTGTGCTTCAACTTGACACAAGCTGGAGTCATCAGAGGAAGGAGCCTCAGCTGAGAAAATGCCTCCATGACATGCAGTTGTAAGGCGTGTTCTCAATTAGTGATCAATGGGGAGGGCCCAACCCATGGTAGGTGGTCCCATCCGTGGGCCAGTAGTCCTGGGTTCTATGAAAGAGCAGACTGAGAAAGCCAGGGAAAACAAACCAGTAAGCAGCTCCTCTCTGTGGCCTCTGCATCGGTTCCTGCCTCCAGGCTCCAGCCCAGCTTGAATTCCTGTTCCTCCGATGATGGACTGTGATCTAGAAGTGTAAGTCAAATAAACCCTTTCCTCCCCAACTTGTTTTTTGGTCATGGTGTTGCGTCACAGCAGTAGAAACCCTAACTAAAACTAATTTGTACCAGCATAGTGGGCTATTGCTGTGACAGACCTGACCATGCTTTTTTGGGAGGATTGGGGAAGGACTTTGGAATTTAGGGTTAGAAAAGTCATTGAGTGTTGAGACCTCAGTGGGGTGTTCTGTGGGCGCTTGAAATATAAGAACATTGAGAGCAGGGCAGATGATGGGGGGCCTGGCCTGTGATATTTCAGGGGGAAGTTTAAAGACTCCATCGGGGCCATTTGCTATTTTGAATTAAGATTCTGTGGTTCCTGTTAGCGGGGGCTGAAGAATGAGCCGTGATTAACAAGACACCAGAAACTACTGAAACGAAGCCTTCACGTTACCAGGACCATTGCTGCTGGTCAGCTGGAGCTAAGAAATTAGCAGTGATTAAGAAGAGATCAGCACCGGTGAGGTGAAATCCTCTGGGAAGTGTTTCCTGAGAGCACAGAGGAGCTGTGTTCCAGAGGCAGACGCGATTGTACCTTGTGCTGGCAGCCGGACTTGATAATGTGTCCGTGTCACCCAGGTGGTGCTGGTTTTGAAGGCCTGAACGGTTCATGGAGAGAAGCCGAGACTGGTCACTGGGAGAGGCCCCAGGACTGAAGGGGTCGTGCAAAGAAGTTGAGGCTTAGCACCATGAAGTGAGCCTTCAAAAGGCGATTGATGAATGTCCAAGCCAGCGGCAGCAGAAAATCTCAGGATTTAGGAGATGCCGGTACGGTGGGATGACCACCATGAACGTTAGCAGCCGTGGAGTGGAGGCAGCCAGATCCTAGAAGACAAGCCGTGCGTGCTGCAGAGGGCAGGGCCAGAGAAATGACCCAAGCCCTTTAGAGGAATCCAGAAGATCGGGAGTGAATCCCATATAACTGAATATTGAGTTATTTATACTATTGGAGTTCGGTTTTGCTTGGTTCAGATTGTGACGTTGCCCTGGTCCTTCCCTCCTTAAGAAGGTATTTAATTTAATTTTGATTTGTAAATGATTAAAAGACTGATTAAAGACTCGAACTTTTAAGAGATTGGCTATTGAGCAGATGTGTCTCGCTGTCATGAAAAGCCTTATGCTATTAAAACATCTTAAATCCCTTATTCAAGAAAGTTTTCTACAGGATATTTTAAAGAGACTGAAACTTTAATGCGGTTAAATTTGTAAAGATTGTGGCACTTTTAAAGCTATTTATGGTTTTAATGTGAGATCTTGGGGATGAATAAGAAAGGAAGGGCTGTGGCTTTAATAGTGATGTGTTTGTGTGTCAAGTTGACAAGGGGTCAGTTGTTCTGGCTGGTTTTGCGTGTCGGCTTGCCACAGGCTAGAGTCATTAGAGAAGAAGGAGCTTCACTTGCAGAAACGCCTCCATAAGATCCAGCTGTAAGGTACTGTCTCAATTAGTGATCAGTGGAGAAGGGCCCAGTCCGTGGTGGGTGGTGCCATCCCTGGAATGGTGGTCCTGGCTGAGCAAGCCAGGGGAAGCAAGCCAGCATCTGCCGTGGCCTCTGCATCAGCTCCTGACTCCAGGATCCTACCCTGTTTGAGTCCCTGTCCCGACTTCCTTCGTTGATGGACTACGATCTAGAAGTATAAGTCAAATAAACCCTTCCCTCCCCAACTTGCTTTTGGTCATGGTGTTTGATCACAGCAATAGAAACCCTAGCTAAGACAGCAACCTATTTTTAAATGCTCTGCTGAGCGTGCAAGAACGCATGTCAGGTATTCTGCACACTGCTTCCGCACGTCAGGCCTTTGTGAAACGGTAGTTCCCTTTCTTCCCCTCATACACCCACTGTCTTTTTCATCTTCCAATTCCCCCATATGGCCCAAGCTCACTAGAATATGATGTTTCAGACGAAGATAAACCAGCAGAGCAAACCTGTCGCCAGCCCACTCTGAGTGTGCATGTCACTGGGCTGTTTCAGGCAAAGACCGGCCTCTGGGTTTCTTTCTGCTCGGATCTTTCAGAAGGGCAGCGTCTGTGACTGTGTTTACAAGTTGTGCTGAATGGGCTGCTGTGCCAGCAAATGATGCCGAGAAAAATGCTTCCGCAGCTGTGTAACCACATCCTTGTTTCTTTTGAAGTGAAATAGCGAGAACCGAATTCCTCCTCAAGGAGTACATGAAGTATGGATTCTTCCTGCTGAAGTTGTCCCCGAAACATTGGCAAGTGCAGCAATCACAGAAAAGAGCTCAGGCATCAAAGAGTAACCCCATTCTCCCAAGAATCTTGGAAAGTAAGTCACGGATCTTAATTCAAGCTAAGCGAAAACCCCCGATTCTAGAGTGTTCTGCCCGAAGTTTGTTATTTCACAGTCAGAATTTAAAAGTCAAAACTTGAACAACGATTCCTCCTAATTTTTTTAAGGTTTGTTCATTATTTTTATGTGGTATTTGCCTGCATGTATGTCTGTGTGAGGGTATCAGATCCCCTGGAACTGGAGTCACAGCTGTGTGCTGCCATGTGGGTGCTGGGAATTGAACCCGGGTCCTCTGGAAGAGCAGCCAGTGCTCTTAACCACTGAGCCATCTCTTCAGCCCCCTCTTACTTTTGTCATCATACATTATTAATTTGGAAACTCAAGTTAGCTTCGGATATAAAGCAACAAAAATTAACACATGAACACAAAGAAAATACATTATTTGTAGGTGATATGATGGTATCTCAAAAACTATTTGGTATTATTATGGGCCTTTATAGTAGGATCAGTGGATACAAAGTCAATTATATTGTATTAACCTAATATACTAACTGGAATAAACTAAATGTATTCACTGGAAGCGGTACAAATACTTTGAAGCCAACAAAACAACAACTTCAATGTGTATTAACTGGAGATTTCACAAATAGAAAATTACGTTGTGTTTTCAGATAGGAAAACTGATATTCTAAGTTACCAGTTTTCTTGAAATAAATGTGTGTATTTGGTAGTATTATAAAAAATATTGCTGCCAAGGGATTTTCAGGGAGTTGAATTTCAGTTGATTTTCAGTGGAGAGGACTTTGTACCAGGAGGCTCATATAGAAAAATAAATGCTTTTTACTTGAGAAGGTCATGGGGGTGGGTGGGTCACTAATGCTACTTTAAATGTTGCATATTTAAATATATTATAATCTTATATGCTAATATGTCTCAATTATTAGACTAGTGCTGTGCTGGCGTTAGGGTGGTCAGTTAAGAAACCCATTACATAAACATTGCATATCTGATCCAAGTAGAGCCGCATCAAAACAGAAGGCTTTCTTTCCAGCAACACTGGAGTAGCTAGGACTAAGGTTCACTTTCTCTTGAAGAAAATTCTGAAATAATGGATAGACGTTAGTTGCTAAGCACGCAGCAGAGTTATCTCTAGGAGAGGAGAAAGAAACAAGCGCCAAGATTCTCAGTTGCTGCCTGAAGCATTTTCAGGATTCCATCCAAGGACAGGAAGTCTAGAGAGAGCCCAGATGACCTGAATATTTTCACCACAGAAATTGTCAGACTAAAAATCCGGTTAATTTATTTTGCAGGGAGCTGGTTGTTAGGGACATGTGATGGCACTTGGTCAGAGCTCATTAAATGATGTGGAGCAAGAGAAAAAAATAGAATGAGAGCAGTGACATGATTTCATGACAGTTTAAGATTTAGGCGTCCTAGACGTCTCTTCTAAATGGAAGACACTCAGAACCCAGTAGGGCCTCTCAGATAATGAGTACCGATAGCTTCCGTGGGATTTCCGGAGCTCTGATGGGCTGATGCTGGAGATGGAGATCCCCTAAGCCCCAAATGGTCTATTCTCACCTCTTCTCCCTGTGTCAGAGGGCATCCTTGCCATCTGCCGTGTAAGATTGCTGAAGACAGGATCCCCATCCTACATCTCCATCCTTGGAAGCTTTGATGGTAACTTCTTCCATTACACGGAGGCAAAGCTTTCGCTCTCGGGAAGGCACCCCACCACTTCTATCTCCCACAATACTTATTCTTTCTCTTTTCCTTTTCCATTTCTAGAATTCTCGTTAAGTTCAAGTAAAAGAGAGAGCAGCGCAGACTTGGACAGGTTGTCTCTTTCCGAAGAGCACGGTACAAGAAACACGAGCCAAGGTAAGAGCTAAGGCCGATGACCGCGCTGGCCAGAACCTCCAAAGTGAAGCTGTACTTTGAAGGGGGTTCTGCTGAGAAGTGGGGGTGGGGGAGTAATGCCCATATCACCCCGATCCCGGGAAGCCAGCCATTCTGTTCTTTGTGATCTCATGGCAAAGACATGTCCAAGTAGACAAGAATCTTATCCTAAATGTTCCCTTCAATAAGACCCGCCTCCTGAGCACGAGCATGGGCATTAGGACCCAAAAGCATGGAAGTGTTTCCTTTCTCCTGAGGAAAAGTGAATTTCTTATCAGAATATCTGGCGGGCCCTGTAATTTAAATTAAAATTAAAAAAATTTAAAAATATTTAAAAATGAAAAAAGGGGGAGAGGAGGAGACACCAAGTAGCCACCAAAGGAGAAAGATGCCAGAACATTACTAATAAGTCACAGCCTCGTGGTGATACATAGATTAACAGAAATGGGTTCATTTAAGATGTAAGAGCTAGCTAGGAGTATACATGAGTCACTGAACAAACAGTGTTATAATTAATATAGTTTCTGTGTGATTATTTGGGTCTGGGCATGAGAAATGAAAGCGTGGTCTCCATTACACCCCCCCATTCTTTTGTTCAAGTCGGCCTTCTGTAATGACAGTCCCTTACCCTAGCCTGAGACAGGAGGCTAAGTGTGACCCACTGAGGATGCTCTACCACAATCAAGCCTGGGCACTCTTCATCACCACCACACACCAGGGGTCTGGACCCAGCGTTTTAACATTGTTTGACTTGGAAATCAACACTTAAAAACCATCAGAGGCCATGAAAATGTCTGAATCTTCATGTTCCCTTGAAAACCGCCAGACCTGACGTCCTGGCTTTAAGAATGTTTCCTGTGGGACAGTTTTCCCTGTGGGATAGTCCTTCTTCCCCACAGGATGGTCTTCCCTGTGGGACAGTCCTCCCTGTGGGACAGTCCTCCCTGTTAAGTGATTCTAATTCCCACCAGGCCACCTTCCCTCCTGCATCTGGCCCCCTGTGGTCATCTGAGTTTGTGATCCCCAATCCAGGCTGACTCTTGGGACCCCTTTCCCCACTTGATCTTGTCACTAAGCAGCAGGTGTATTTCAGGGTTAGGGCAAAAGCAGCAAGATTTGTCTGCCCAGAAATAACCATGCTATATGAGCCTGATTGCTATGCATTCTGCCAGAGAGTTAAAAGTGGGATTTTTTTAAAGGTATGAGCCAATTGGAAGCCTACACACAACATATTACTTTGCCCATTCGGGGATCTGTGGTAGTGTGTAGGGATGGGGGGAAGGAGGGTTGAGTCTCAATGGTACATTCTGAAATGTTGAATGTATGTGTTACTCAGTTTGAATAGCACTTCTTAAAAATGATTTCAGTAAAACGTGCTCAGACACTGTTCTGAAAGTGAAAACATTGTATGATGAGGTACTTCATCTTTCCCCTGCTTCCCTCCTCTCTTTCTCATTCACTTCATATTTATCGATGGCAGACAATGAATTTTAGCTGCTGTGGAAGAATGCTCTTGTACACTGTAAAGATTTGTCATTCACATTGGTTTAATAAACACTGATTGGCCAGTAGCTAGGCAGGAAGTATAGGTGGGGCCACCAGACTAGGAGAATTCTGGGAAGAGGAAAGAAAGCCAGACACAGAGGAAGCAAGATGAGAATGCCTTATTGAGAAA
Source organism: Ondatra zibethicus (assembly GCA_004026605.1). NCBI lineage: Eukaryota > Metazoa > Chordata > Mammalia > Rodentia > Cricetidae > Ondatra > Ondatra zibethicus. Next base: position 14,907 of record PVIU01025310.1, read on the forward strand.
AGGTACCAAGCCACATGGCTAAATATAGACATGAATTATGGGTTAATTTAAGTTGTAAGAGCTAGTTGGTAATAAGCCTGAGCTAATAGGTAAACCAGTTTATAATGAATGTAAGCCTCTGTGTGTTTCTTTGGGACTGGACAGCTGTGGAGCCAGGTGGAATAGGAACTTCCGTCTACATTCAGCACTTTTAAAGACTTGGGGGACAGCACCATAAGATAAAAGAAAGACAGTGACACAGTAGGAATAGGAAGTGAGGTCACAGTGGAAAAGGCCCAGTGTGTAACCCCCACCAGGTCACAGTAGGAGCCTGCCAGGGAGTAGGTGGCAAGGATGAGGCCCATGGTGGATTCAAAGCAGAATAAAAGGAATAATGGTGAGCCATAAAGATGTTGGTGGGTCCTGAGCAGGTGGATGAAGATTCTCCGGGCCAACACTGGTCCAGGTATCAGTACGCAGATGTGGAGAAGTTAAATACAAGAGGCCCACCACCAGGAGAAGGGAATTGAGCATCGCTTTTGTTTTCTTCCTAGTTCTTTTAAACCCTGTGATCAGAACTAGAGATTGCCAATATAGGAAAAACAGAACCATGACGTGCACCTCATTTTTGTCCCTCATTTGGGACTTTCAGTGGTCAAGCCCCACTCTGCCACTGTGTTTTCAGTTCAACACTTATGCTTGGAGTCGCATTGCAGTCCAACAAAAGAGCTCCGTTTGCTATATGGTCACCATTGTGATAATAATATTTTTTTTAAAAAAAGAATGGGCACGTAGTACCTCACCCCAAGTGACCAGGGCTCATCTCTAATAGTGTTCTCCTTCTTTCCCTCTCCCGTCACCCATGGCACGGACCTCACCTGGACATTTTGAACAGGACGGGGACAGAGGAAATCTACTTTTGGCCCAGACCCAAGGAAATCCTCCACATTCAAGTACGGTACAAACTTACTAAATTCTGATGGAAACCATGAAAGGCTTTTTAGAAAATAACTCTTTTTAACCTATGCTCAACATGGAGACCTCGTCTCCAGGCCTGTGGGCACACACAGTGGAGTCAGTGGTGGCCACGTCTGCACCCTCGAGGTGCCTCAAAATTCTGCTCTTTGAGTAGGACCACAGCCACAGCAGCCACCAGATCCCAGACCCTTGGGACTGCCCCTCAACCTATTTTGCTAGCCTTTGCGCCCACGGTTCCAGCCTTCGTTTAGCTGCTGCGGTAGGACCATTTTTATTTACTCTTTTGTTTCTTCCCTAACCTGATTGTTAATTCATTTCATGCATTCTCAGCCCTAGCTACTCAGAGGTTTTGAGGAGCTAAATGACCGTCTGGGTCAGACATGCCAGCCTTGAGGAAGGGTTCTGAGCCAAGATTGCCCTGTCCCATGACACTCCCTGAGGGCCACAGGGACATTTGACTCTGAATTCCAGGGATCCTGGGGTCCCCCCACTTCTGTGGCATTTAGTTGGCCCTTGCTATCTTTTTAATTAAAATTTTTTTTTTTGAGATCGTTGTAGATTTAGATACAGTCCCTGGCAGGTCCCCTTTGACTCTTGACCCAGTTTCTGGCAACAGGAATTCTGGGCCAAACTGAAGTGCAATGTCACAGCCAGGATATCAACCTTGGCCCTACCAAGTGCAAAATGGCACCCCTGGATTTTTCATGTCTTTTTATTACCACACCCACTTTTCCCCCTCCCTCTCCCCACAGCCACTAATCTGTCCATTGCTGATTGGTTCTCATGTTGTTGAGCTGCGCTCTGTAGTCTGAATGCTGTGTACTTGAACTGTTCACCTACTGAAGAATATCCACCTTGTTTCTAGTGTGGGGCTATCACAAATAAAGCCACTATAAGTTTTATTTGTTCAACTTTAAAAAAGTATTCTACCGGACTACAGAGATGGCTCAGAGGTTAAGAGCACTAACTGCTCTTCCAGAGGTCCTGAGTTCAAATCCCAGCAACCACATGGTGGCTCACAACCATCTATAACGAGATCTGATGCCTTGTTCTGGCATGAGGGCACACATGCAGGCAGAACACTGTATACATAATAAATAAACCTTTAACAAATATTTTACATATATGGGCGTTTGGCACATATTTTCCCCATGTGCTTGGCAGGCTCCACGAGGCCAGAAGGCTGTACTGGATCCCCTTGGGACTAGAGTTGGAGACAGTTGTGAGCCACCATGTGCAAAAGCACAAGATCTCCTAACTACTGAGCCATCTCTTCAGCTCTTTATACAGCGTTCTGTGTGAAGATAGTTCTTATGTCTCTGGATGATTGTCTGGAAAGCAAGAGTGTGCTAGACGGTAGATGTGAGTTTGTTTCCAGTGTCTGTGCCATTTTACACTCCCACCAGCCGTGCATATAACGTCTAGTTTCTCAACAGCCTTTGATCCGGCCTCTGTGTGTGTGTGTCTGTCTGTCTGTCTGTCTTCAGTGCCCATGGAGGTCAGACGAGGGCACTGGATCCCTTGGAGCTGGAGTTATAGGCAATTGTGAGCTGCCTGACGTGGGTGCTGGGACCGGAGCTCAGGTTCTGAGAAAGAGCAGCAAGTGGTTTTTTTTTTGTTTGTTTTTTGGGTTTTTTTTTGTTGTTGTTGTTGTTGTTTTTTGTTTTTTGAGACAGGGTTTCTCTGTAGCTTTGGAGCCTGTCCTGGAACTAGCTCTTGTAGACCAGGGTGGACTCGAATTCACAGAGATCCGCCTGCCTCTGCCTCCCAAGTGCTGGGATTAAAGGCATGCTGAGCTCTCTCTAGTCCCATCGACTGTTTCTTATTTTCACTATCCTGACAGGTGTGTATGTTACCCTCCTCCTTGCACTCATATATTCATTTTTCTCCCCATGACAGCCTCCATCACCATCTACCTCCCTCTCTCCTTTTTCCTGGTGTACTAAAATTCTAATTGTTTTCGATTTATCTTTTATAGAGGATTTTTTTTCCAGAGTCAGTTTCCAAGACACGTCATTAGTTTTTACCTCCCCCTCCCCGGTGTGTGTGTTTGTGTGCTGTTCACAACACACACGGGTAGGTCAGAGGACAACTTGCATGAGTCAGATCTTTCCTTCCACCATGTGGGTTCTGAGAAGCGAATCAGATCATCAGGCTTGGCGGCAAAAGCCTTCACCCCTGAGCCATCTTGTAGGTCCAACGTCATTATTTTGTATCTTACCATCCACCTACCTGATACTTCCTCATACTAGTAGAAACTATTACCAAAAGCAAATCTTCTCGGCAGGAGACAGGTAGCTGTCTCGTTGAAAAGCATTCTGAAGATGGTGGTAAATCTTGAATTGTGCTAGAGCTCACATTTTGAAGCCATGTCCACTTTGGTAGTGACAAAATAGACATGGCAAGGTAGGGAGTCACATGTGTTTTTAGGGAAAGCAAGCTAAGTTTTTGATGCTGCTAAATAATCTGTTTTGTGGGGCTTGGGGCTTCTGTGTGGTCTCTTGCATGTGTGACTCTATCTGGGACTGAATATGATTTTCTTTGGCACAGTTGTGGAATCATGGGGTGAGCAGTCCCTTAAAATGATAAGCCGTCTAATGAAAAGAATCTGTAATAGGGGCTGGCAAGGTTTCTCAGTGGTTATAGCTCTGACTGTCCTTGCAGAAGACCTGGGTTCAAATCCCAGCATCCACGTGTTGGCTCATAACTCCCTGTAACTCCCATCTTGGGGCATCTGATCCCCTCTTCTAGCTTCCGTGGACACCAGGCTTGCATGTGGTACACTGACACACATGCAGACAAAACACTCATACACATAAAATTAAATTTAAAAAAGAACTCTGTGGTAGTCAGGGTTCAAAGCCAATTTAGGAATGAAGGCGAACCTACCAATGGGAAGTGACTCAGAAATAATTTTTTTCTTTTCTTTTTCTTAACAGTCGGGCTGAAAGCATAGGCTCAGAGGACAGTCTGGAGTACTTTCTAGAGGACGAGCCACTGGAGTTAGATCTGGTAACCAGTTGTGTCTCTTGGTTCCAGCTGTCAATGCGCGTTCATTTCTTCTGAAGTGTCCTATTCCAAACATGTCACACATTTTCCAGAAGGAAATATGGCTTGATTCTGCTCTCATATCCTGTCTATTACCTATCTTTGGCATCAAGCCATCTATGAAAAATAGACAAATAAGAAGATATTGTGCCAGCCCTTTGGAGGGTGAGGCAGGAGAGCCACAGACGTCAGGCCAAGAAGCCAGACGTGACAGAGCAGGCTTGTAATCCCAGCACTTGGGAGGCAGAGGTGCGAGGCTGGGCAGTCCTAGGTCATTCTCAGATATATAGCAAGTGAGAGGCCAGGCTATAAGAGATGCCTAACTCAATAAAACAAAACCAAAGCAACAACAAAATTGAAGGGCAGCTTGGGCTACATACATAATGAGTTCCAGGCCAGCCTGAGGTACACAGTTGAGCCCGTCTAAAAAACAAAACACAAAAGAAATAATTTGAAGCAGATCTATTATCAAACCCATCCTATAAAAACGCCAACTCTTAGACTGTTTATCATTGTGTGTGTATTTGTTTGCCTGTGTGTAAACACATGTGTGCCTGTGCATGTGGAAGCGAGAGGTGACACTGGATGCATTCCTTTATTTACTGAGACAAGGTTCCTGACTGAATCTGGTCCTCACTGATTTTGGCTACCTAGCCAACTTGCCCTGGGAAATCCCCTGGCTCTGCCTCTTAACCACTGAGATCACAAGGGGAGAGGGTTGGGGGGCGGGGGCTGACACACTTACCCATCTTTTACACGTGTCCTTTGCACTCTGGTTCTCATCCTTGCACAGCCAGTGCTTTATCTGCTGAGCTACCTCGCCAGCCCAGGATTTCCTTTCATTTTATTGAGTAAGCAGAACCCTAAATAATCCTCCTGTAAAACACCCCATTGTTGCTGCAAAACTGACTGTGAGCTTACCTCGATCTCAATGCAATCACAAAGGCTCAAAAGTAATTTTAAAAAGAGATAAAAGAGGCTGGAGAACTGGCTCAGAGGTTAAGTGGACTGGCTTCTCTTCCAGAGGTCCTGAGTTCAATTTCTAGGACCCACATAGTGGCTCACAACCATCTATAGTGAGAGCTGATGCCTTTTTCTGTCATGCAGGCATACATGCAGATAGAGCCCCATATACATAAAAAAAATAAATCTTACCCCCCCCCAAAAAAAAAGAAAAGAAAACAAACCCGCCAAACACCACCCATTATTACACAGGACATACCTTACCCAGGTCATCTTGCTTTTAAAACTGTGCTCAAACACATGGTTGTCCATCTTAGCACTTTTGATGTGCAGTGTGGCAGTATTGACCATACACACCCTGTTGAGAGGCAGATTCTACCTCTTCTTCATCTTGCAAACCTGAAACACTGTATCTGTCCAACACCCCCTCCAACTTCTAGCCCCTGGCAACTATCTTTCTGCTTCCTGTTTCTAAAAGACTGGTTATTTAAATAAATGGATCATACACTGTAAGTGTATGGTGGCTGGGCTCTTTTACTTACCCTAACAATCCTCAAAGCTCATGTAAATTGGGCGGTGGTGGCACATGCTTTTAATGCCAGCACTCAGGAGGTGGCAGGTGGATCTCTGAGTTCAAGGCCATCCTGGTCTACATAGTGAGTTCCAGAGGCTAGGACTGTTACTCAGAAAAAGCCTATCTCAAAAAACAAACAACAAAAATAAATGGGTCTGGGGAGTGAGCTCAGTAGGTCCTGAGGAAGTAGGAAGTACAATGCTTCCTCACAAGCATGAGGACCTGATTTCCAGCCCCAGAACCCATTATGAAAACAAAACAAACGAAAAAACCAGGCACAGTGCTGAGCGCTTAGAGCCCTTTCTAACACTTGGGAAATAGAGACAGGCAGATCTCTGGGGCTTGCAGGCCAGTCAACCTATCCTGATTGGTGAGTTTCAGGACTGCAAAAAGATTTTGGATGGATGGATGGATGGATGGATGGATGGATGGATGGATGGATGGATGGATGGATGGGTAGATAGATAAATGTAGAGATGGATGGGATGGATGGATGGATGGACGGACGGACGGACGGACGGAGGGATAAATGGAGGGATAAATGGAGGGAGAGAGTGGGCGGTACCTGAAGAACCATATCTGAGGTTCTCCTACAGCCCCCAACACACATGTGCACACACATGTTCATAACCACACAAATGTACTTGTAGAAGAGAGAATTTCTCCTTTTTGAGACTGAATATTGTTCATTGTGTATATATCTACTGTATTTTCTTATTCAGCAATCTATGAATATTTTTGTTGCTTCTGTGTCTTGGCTACTTTAAGTTATAACACATCATATTAATATACAAATCATCTTTGAAAATGCTTACTTAAAGCAATGCCTATTCTAAAAAGTCAGGGCATATCAAATAATTAGCATTGAGAAGAAATGAACCTACATAAGTTTTCTATCTCCCTCCCACCTTTCCTTTTTCCCCTCCTTCTGCTGTACCCTTTCTCCTTTTACCCCTCCCTCTCTTCCTCTCTAATAGCCCTCATCTCTCCCCACACCCCAAATCACCTCTTACAGTTTGCCATCTCTCCCTGGGAACCAGGTGCGGCTCCCTTACAATTCTCTCTGCCTCTCTCAGACTCAAAACAGTCACTCTAGGGTGGATTCTGAGCATTTTCAAAAGCATCTGTGTGGTCCCCACGGCTGGGGAGGGTGGGGACACCGCTGCAGACCATGCGACATCTGCAGGGATGGAACATCTTTGGGGAGGGGGCCTAGTGGAAGGAAGTTAGGTCTTTGGGAGTGTGTTCTTGAAAGGGAATTGGGACTCCTGGGGTCTTCCTCTCTATCTCTTGAGGACTGTGAACAGGCCTCCACCACGTGACCCTGCCACAATGCACTGCATCATCATACATCTACAATGCCCCAGTGCTGGAGGGAGGGCCGCTTGTTCTTCCCGGCCGCCCAGCTAGCTTAGACCCAAAATGATCACACAGAAACTGTATTAATTAAATCACTGCTTGGCCCATTAGCTCTAGCTTCTTATTGGCTAACTCTTACATTAATTTAACCCATTTTTATTCATCTGTGTATCGCCACGTGGCAGTGGCTCACTGGCAAAGTTTCGGCATGTCTGACTCTGGTGGCGGCTCCATGGCGTCCCTCTGACTCCATCTTCTTCCTCCCATGCTATAGGCCAAGCCAGTTTTTTTAATTCATTAACCCAATAAAAGCAACACATAGACAGAAGGACCTCCCACACCACCCCAGCAAAAATTAGTGGTTCCTCCATAAAAGGTGATTTTCTCAAGGAGTTTGCCACCTGCGTGGAGAGTTGACGAATATGATAGCTCCCTCCCTACATTGTCTGGACAAGTCACAGGAGCATATCTGACACACTTCTCTTCACCATTGGTTGATTAGATGCCGGAGATCTACTTCAAGGAGCCAGAAGAATTGCTCCAGGTCCTCACCGAGCTGGAGGAACAGAATCTTACCTTGGTCCAGTATTCCCAGGATGTGGATGAGAATCTTGAAGATGTCAACAGAAGAGAAAAGTTTATACAGGATAAAATGTGAGTATGTTTCTCCCACTCGATGGTTACTAACAAGAGGCCACACCCAACTCATTCAGGATGTCACTCCTCATGGTTTAGGCTGGGGTTTTCATTAAAAATGATTTACATGTTGGGCACAAAGAAGGTAGAATTTACAAGTGTACAGAATAGACTGGTTTTAGTTTAATTTTCTTTCTGCTTCTCTCACTTGCTGAAGTATTGTCCCAGCTGGAAGAGCTAAAATGACACCCATTGCTGCCATTCTGTCCAGGACAGCTGTCAGCTGGCCACCTGGCTATCTAGATTGAGTGGAAATAAACGCAATTTCCTTAGGTGTGAAGCTCAGCAAAATGACCTTCTGTGATTTAATACTATATCATTTTATGTGTCTAGCAGCCATGCAGGCCTAATATAGACGAGACTAGATATGAATCACAGGGCCCCCTCCCCTGAGGTTACAGTTTTGAGAGAGTTTCATATTATAGAGTGTAAAACCTTACATCCATTTGTTTGCAAAATGTGTAGAATCATTCAACACAGTTTTCTGGATCAAAAGATGGCAAATGTTTTAAGAAATGAGTAAAACTGCATTTAACATCAGAATCCATTAATTTGCCCAGAGTGCAAAAACACAAAAAAAATAATCAAGGCTTCCCAGCACCCTTCATTGTGCCTCTGTGCCCAGTTCCATCCTTGGTGTGTGTGGTGGCCCAGACAAGGTGAGCATGTTTGAGATGGAAAGGGATCTAGGACCAAATCTTTCCCTGGAGGATTTTTTTTAAAAGATTTATTTATAATGTACATGAGTGCTCTATCAGCGTGTACACTTTTATACCAGCAGAGGGCATCAGAACCCATTATAGATAGTTGTGAGTCACCATGAGGTTGCTGGGAATTGAACTAAGGACCTGTGGAAGAAAAGCCAGTGCTCTTAACCACTGAGCCACCTCCACAGCTCTGGAGGATTTTTACCAGAATCTCGAGGCAAACTAGTTTAGGCATTCATTTTCCCTGAAGCTGAGGCTATTCTAATGTGTCAGCCAGATTTGGGGACACTCACACACTGGAAATGCAGTCAGCTTGGGATCCTGATACTACCTACACTCTGTTGCTTTCTTTTTGGGGTCTTGAGGGGAACCACAATAGCAGAGGAAGGAAAGAAAATGTCTTCTGATGGAAGTTAAAGCCTGCATTTAAGCATGTATTTGCCTAGTTGCAACTTGAGTGTAGATCTAAAGAAATGACTGGGGGATAAAACAATTATTGAAGAAGGATGAGGACTTGAGTTTGAATCCCTGAAACCACGCAAGTCCAGCTGCAGTAGTGCACATTTGTAATCTTGGTGCTCCTAAGGCACAGACAGGCAAGAGACTCCCCAGGGGCCAGACAGCCTGGCATTTGCTTCTATGAACAACAAAAGAGAAACCCTGGGCCCTTGGGAGGCTCCAGTGGGTAAAGGTGCTGGCGGCCAAGCCCGAGTCCAATCCCTGGAATCCACATGGTAGCAGGAGAGAGCCAAGTCCCGTAAGTTGTTTCTGACTCC
>PVIU01025311.1:0-23919 GCA_004026605.1 Ondatra zibethicus
TTATAAACAATATTTGGGAATATGGGCACAGTTATTTCTCTCCAAACTGCTTTGTGCTATATGAGGGCGCTGTTAATCAGGTCTTTCATGGTGTATCCTGTATGCTAGGTATATCTCAGTCACCAGTTGAGTGAAGTAATTTTCTGAAGGTGTTCACGGTAACCTTTCAGGAGAGCGTGGTCTATCATACCATTTTGGTCTAAAAGCAATCCACAGTGTCTCATCTTCTGTGAAAACAAAAGAAGAACCTCTTTTCTAAAGCATCATATCTTTAGACCCGAATTCTGAAGTCAAGATACCTTTATGATATACATGCTGGATTAGCTTAGCAGCACATTTAAGGAAAATTCTCTCTGTACTTAGCTCCTTCACATTCAAAATATTTAAAGAAAACACAATAAAATACATAACCCAGACTCTTTGTGAATTTTCCATTTTTACGTAGCTTATTTTTCTTTATTTTTTTATCTATGACTATCTGTGCTCTGTCTCTTTAAAGACTTTACCCCCTTTTTTAAACATTAACTTTATTTTATGACTTTCTATACTCTTTTTCTTCTCTCTCCCAAGCCTACATACTTTATCTAACACTATGACCCATTTAGAGGTCTTTTATGTCTGAATCTGTCCTATTGCATTGTCTTTAATTCTCTACTGTCTTGAAGAGCTTTTAAAATGCTAAGCAGCTTGGTTGCAGCTGCTCCAGATGTTGGCTCTGCCTCTCTCCAATTTCAAAATGGTGGACGTACCATTTCTGCTAGCTCTTGGGCCATCAGGTAGGAGCTGTGCTCAGCACTTTACTCTGAGAATGAGCGTGCAGCACATAAACTCTTTTTATCCGAGCTACAGCCAAATCTGCCATGCAGAGCACTGAGCAGTCTGGAAACATCTCTGTGTATGGCAGCAGGAATCCGCCACGCTCTCTCACCTGCCCAAGCCTGATCCCGCCATCTGCCCAGGCAAGAAGAGCTGAGCCACGGGCATGATCTCAGATACTTTCCTCCTGACCATGAGTGGACACACAAACACCCAGGCCCACAAATGGCAGTACAGCCCAGGAAGCCACGTTTTAAAATGGCGTGGCTTTTTTTTAAATGACGACTCAGGAAAATCTCTCTGCAGCATGCCACCAGCAAACAGCAAAAAGCTGTGTTAAACTCTGTTTTTTCTGTGTTTAAAATTAAGCTCTCTCAGGTTTTTAAGTGGATTTAGTCCATCATGTTGGAGCACCAATCTGTTGCATGAGACGAGAGCAGGCTGTGACCCACTGCTCAGCTTGCTTAACCCCCGAAATAACCACATGGAAATTGTATTAATTAAATTACTGCCTGGTCCATCTAGCCTCTTCTTGGCCAACTCTCACATCCTGATCTAACCCATTTCTACCAATCTGTGCAATACCACGAGGTCATGGCTTACCAGGAAAAATTCTGACCAGTGTCAGTCTCAGGCAGGAGATTCATGGCGTCTGCCACACTGCTCTTCTTCCCAGCATTCAGTTCGGTCTACTCCACCTATCTAAGTTCTGCCCTATCAAATGGCCAAGGCAGTTCCTTTATTCAACCAATGAAAGCAACACATAGACAGAAGGACCTCCTATACCACATAAGCCTCTTACTAACTGCACTTTGCTTGAGGCAAAAAGGAAGTTTCAAGGGATCAAGTGGATGAACTTTTTTATTTCTAAGGCTTGACCCTCCTGGACCACAAGGAGAAGTTCAGACTATCAGATCCTGTTTAGGGCCTACAGAACTGAAGAGTGGAGGGGAGGCCTAGAAATCCGTGCTTTTACAGAATCCAAGTGATCCTGACATGTGCTTAAGTTTGAAAAGCACCAATAAGATCGTAGCTGGGTGGGCCTAGACCCATGACTCCTTTCCCATCAGACTATGAGTCTTCAGAGAAGGTCACATGCAGAGCAAGTGCAATAAGGCAAAGCAAATCCAATGGAATAAGTCTAAATCCCAAGTGCTATTCTGAAAATGGCATGTTCTAAGGCTGAGCGTCTGGACTCTCTGGTGCTAGGCTGCACTGAAGCACGCTGTGCCCTCATTGAAATTCATCCAGACTTACCCAGTTCTATACCCTCAGCTAGAACCATTATCAGCTGGGGAGTTTGGAGCTTAGATATAGGCTCAGGAGAGGTACGACATTGGCTATTCATATCCATCTTCTGTTACCAGTTCTGTAAATTCTTTTAAAATAGAGCATATCTGTCCAAACATGCATAAACACAAAAGTGTATTAGTTCCCTGCTTTCCTTTACCCTTTCTTACCATTTCTATCTCTTCACTGACCTTCTGTCACTTAAAGCGTATGTGAACAGGCTAGTAACCCTGTTTTCAACATGTTCGGTGTTTATATAACCAGGCACAAAAGCACACACTAGCACACACATATCTTGCTTGACTCAAGTTTCTCGTGCATTCCTCCACATTAAGAGACATAGGCAGGCAGGCAGTCTATGCCACTAATGCCATTCCAGTGTTTTCCTTTTTGTGTACTAGATAATCTTTTTTATCTTTCACTCTCAAAAAGAACATATTTTATCCATGCTTCTCAAAAGCTATACAGCAATCTGTCATCTGAATCTACAATCATATATGTGTCCAGTCCCCAAATAAATGGAATTCACTTGGTTTTGAAGCTTTTATCGCCAGGGGATTAGCAATAGACACTATTTTCATACGTGATTGCAGGGTGGAAATTTCAGTGGCTAAATACAGATTTCCTACTATAAAATCTTGGAATCAAAAGCTGTCTTATTTTTAATTTAACATTGCCACGTGACTCTTCAAAGAGGACCATGGCGTTTACAGCCCCAGTGCAATGCATGGGAATACCCAGGCTCACATATTATCCTCCCAGTTATCTTAACATTAAGAAACACAGCTGACTGCTGTTTTAATAATTTCCATGGCTGCTGCTGGGTTTGATTTTTCATGTGCTCACTGGACATTTGAACTTGAATTCTGGATCATATAGCCATCTTTTTCTGGTTCTGCTTTTACATCTTTTGTGCTATTTTATGTATTTTTAAGGCTCTCATTTTATTAAATTGGGAATCTTTTATCAGCATTACAGTTATGTTCTATAATGTTTCCATTTGTCTATTGACAAATTGTTCATAGGTTTTTTTTTTGAGACAGAGTTTCTCTGTATAGCTTTAGTACCAACCCTGGAACTAGCTCTTGTAGACCAGGCTGGCCTCGAACTCACAGAGATTTGCCTCTCTCTGCCTCCTGTTGCTGGGATTAAAGGTGTGTGCCACCACCGCCCAACTGTTCATAGAATTTTATATTACTTACTATACTTACTTATGTGTAGTCGAAGGCTTACCATAACCACCTCTAATGTGAACCTATAGCCACCTAAACTTACAGAAATTTTACCTATTTTTGTGTTTATAAGAACTTCCTACAGGTTGACATCCAGATATGCCAGCACCATTTGTTAAAAATGCTTTCATTCTTCCATTGTATAATTTTAGCCTCTTTGTCAAATCGGGTCTTTGATTCGATTCCACTGGTCAACATCTCTGTTTTTATGCCAATAACAAGCTGTTTTCATTACTGTAACTCTGTAATAGAGTTTGAAGTCAGGGATGGTAATGCCTCTGGCAGTTCCTTTATTATATAGGATTGTTTTGGCTATCCTGGGCTTTTTGTTTTTCCATATAAATTTAGTTATTGTTCTCTCAAGGTCTATGAAGAATTTTGTTGGGATTTTGATGGGGATTGCATTGAATCTATAGATTGTCTTTGGTAGAATTGCCATTTTTACTATATTGATCCTACCAATCCAGCATCATGGGAGATCCTTTCATTTAAAACCCCAGTGGCACAGACAATAAGAGCAACAATGTATAAATGGGACCTCCTGAAACTGAGAAGCTTCTGTAAAGCAAAAGACACAGTCATTAAGACAAAAAGGCATCCAACTGAATGGGAGAAGATCTTCACTAACCCCACATCAGACAAAGGTCTGATCTCCAAAGTATACAAAGAACTCAAGAAACTAGACATTAAAATTCTAAATACCCCAATTAAAAAGTGGGGTAATGATCTGAGCCGAGAATTCTCAACAGAAGTTCGAATGGCCAAAAGATACTTAAGGTCATGTTCAACATTCTTAGCCCTCAGGGAAATGCAAATCAAAACAACATTGAGATACCATCTTATACCTCTCAGAATGGCTAAAATCAAAAACACCAACTATTTCCTATGCTGGAGAGGATGTGAAGTAAGGGGACCTCTCAACCATTGCTGGTGGAATGCAAACTTGTGCAACCTCTTTGGAAATCAGTGTGGCGGTTTCTCAGGAAATTGGGAATCAACCTACCTCAGGATCCAGCAATACCACTCTTGGGAATATACCCAAGAGATGCCCAATCATACTACAAAAGCAATTGTGCAACTATGTTCATAGCAGCACTATTTGTAATAGCCAGAACCTGGAAACAACCTAGGAGCCCCTCAATGGAAGAATGGATCAAGAAAGTGTGGAATATATACACATTAGAATACTACTGAGCAGTAAAAAACAATGACATCTTGAATTTTAAATGCAAATGGATGGAAATAGAAAACTCTATCCTGAGTGAGGTAACCCAAACCCAAAAAGACGATTATGGTATGTACTCACTCATTAGTGGACCCTAGCCATAAAACAAAGGACACTAAGCTTATAGCTCACAAGCCCAGAGAAGCCAAATAGCAAGGTGTACCCAAAGAAAAACATATATAGATCTTCCTGGAAATTGGAAGCAAACAAGATTGCTAGGCAAAAGTTGGAAACATGGGGCAGGGATAGAGATGGAAGTAGGGGGGATGGGGGAATGGGAGAGCAGGAAGGAGAAGGGAGAAGGGAAGGACTGGGGAGAGCTTGGGGGAGTGAGAGGGTGGAGATGGAGGAAAGGTGGATATTGGAGAAGGGAATAAGATATCTACATTAATGGAGTCATTTAAGGACTGGCAAGTTACTTGGCTCTAGAGGGGATCCCAGGTGTCCACGGGGATGTCCCCAGCTAGGTCCTTGGGCAGCAGAGGAGAGGGTGCCTGGACTAGCCTTGTCCCATAGTCACACTGATGAATATCTGATCACCACCATAGAAATTTCATCCGATGGATAGAGATAGAGACAGAGACCCGCATTCACATCAGAGCAATGGACTGAGCTCCCAAGGGCCAGTCGAAGAGCAGAAGGTGGGAGAAGATGAGCAAAGAAGTTAGGACCGTGAGGGGCTGGTCCACCCACTGAGTCAGTGTGCCTGAACTAATGGGAGCTCACCAAATCCAGCTGGACTGGGACTGAACGAGCATATGATCAAACTGGACTCTCTGAATGTGGCTGCCAATGGGGGCAGACTGAGAAGCCATCAACAATGACACTAGGACCTATCTCTTCTGCATGTATTATCTTTTTGGGAACCTAGTCTATTTGGATGCACACCTTCCTAGGCCGGGATGGAGCGGAGAGGGCCTTGGACTTCCCACAGGACAGGCTACCATGCCCTCTTTTAAGGAAGCAGGGGGTGGGAGGAGGGGTAAGGGGAAGCGGGAGGGGACTAGGAGAAGGGGAGGAAATGTAAATTTTTTTGAATGAAAAAAAAATAAAAGAATATGGGAAAAAAGGACTTCCTAGTGTTTATACTTTTGTTAGGAATCTTTTTCCTTTGCTTTTTGAGTGGTTATTAATAAAGTGGAGAATAGCTGATTGCAATACAGTGCCAGTTCAAGTGTCAGTAAGACTTCCACCAATGGCTTTGCAGCAGCGTGTCACCTTAATAAGGAAAACATTATCCAGTGAGACTCTCACATGGTATTCCTTTATCTTCCTATTGGCTATTTAGTATTCTTGTCTTACTGCATTCACTACATTGAAACTACTCAATATTCTAGGATAATATTGAATAATAACATAGACAAAAACATTCCTATTTTTAGTAGAAATTTTAGTGGTGCTTATCAAATCCTTTTTCAATGTATTAATAAAAGGACTTTTTTCTAGAATGTTTTCTACTGTTGAATAACTAAAGGGTTTCTGGGAGGAAACCATCACTGATTGCTGTGTTTATTTTTAGAGATATGTCACTCTTCTCATTGCTAATATTTTATTCAGAATGTTTGCATTGCTTTTTAAAGTAGTTTTGGTTTCAAACTGCCTTTATGAGGTTGTGGTATCGAAATTCTTCTGTTATGGACATGATATGGCTATGACACTCATGAACTCACTTTGTGCTTGCCTGCACCTGCATAGGGCCCACACAAGACTGAACCAGTAGACATTCTGTCATAGATGGAGGAGGGGCTCATTGCTTCCCCCAACTCCATGTTGTTAGGCTGGGGAAACCAGAGTCACATAAGACACCAAGATGAACCACCCATGTGGGAACCAGCTCCTTTGAAGAAATGGAAATTGAATATTCTGCACTTCTCAAAATCATCTGACCCGTATCTCAGCAGAGCAGCTTGACGGCAACATTCGGATATCTTAAGACCAGAAGTTCTCTCATAAAGAATATTTGCTTACAGCATTTTCTTTTCCCTCAGCCCCACCCTCCTGCCCAACCAAAACCACCCTATAAAATCCCAACTCCCTTTTGGGTGGGCTATTCTCCCAGCACTTTGTGCCTCAAACAAAGCTTTGCCCTTTAGCCTCAGCATGGCACTGGTGCTCTCATTCACCTGTTAAGCTTCACACACTTAGAGAGCCAATGACAGTGGAGAGCTGTTGGCGGAAAGGAAGTAACTGCCTTCAGTGATGGAGCTAATGGTGGGTTGCCAGCAATCAGGTAGATAGTGTCATGCCTATGCACTTGAGAGTGATGCTGTGAAACCCAGTAGGTCACAAAGAAAAAAATTCTCCTCTTGCTCAAGACTTTCAAAATATCCCCATGATTCTAAATCTCACAATTAAAAATACAATACTATCCTTGTATCCTCTTCAATGCCTATGACCATGTTACTTCCACTGATTTCTGCTTTGAGGAGCTTTTTTTCTTATTTGGTTTTTCTTTAACAGACTTACTAGGGATTTAGGTGGTTCTTTTTAAATTAACATTTTAGATGGTACATTTTTAATGTGCTTTTGCTTGCAGTAGAATTACACCACTTTCTCTCTTCCTGTCCTCCCTCCAGCCACTCCCAGCTGCCTTCTCTAGAAACTCCCATGCCCTACTCACAAGCAGATAGTTTCTTTTATTTTGATTATTATTGTACATACATACATCTATATGCATATAACGAGGGCCATTGGGTCCAGCCCCAAGGTCCTCTTCAGGGTTCAAATCGGATGCTACAGCAAACCTAATGGTACTTAGATATCTGAGGGCAAATGAACTCTCTCACATGCATGCTGTTACAAATATGTCCCTTTACTGTTCTGCCTCTATTCTAATTCTCCTCTCTTAATTCTAATTACTCCTCGTTTCTTCTCCTCTAGCCTAAAATCTCTCTTCTTATAAGAGGTATGAAGCAATGAAAAAAATTATGAGTCACTGCTCATTGGTCAAAAGCACACTCCTAGGTTAAGCAATAAGGAACTGAGTAATTTACCTTGGCAACACAAGGTTTCAAGGTTTCAGGAATAAGATTGTCATCAGAGCCCAGTAGTGCAGTGCCCAGTGACAAACTTTGAGATATAGGTCTTTTAATGGCTAGACTTGGCAAGTGAAGAGTTGCCATGCTTTTCTTTGGGTGCTTTGTGTAGCAACCTTGGTTAGACACCTGAAACTATGACCTGTGCATAGCTGTTAAGTTTTAAATGTATGATCTATTTATAAAAAGTCTTTAGTCTAGTTTGAACTTGCTCTGAGGTAAAGGTTAGCAAATTGTGTGCTGTTAGTCTGAGCAAGAGGAACAAAGAAGGATTTTAAGGGTCTACAGTCCTGGTGGGACAATAGATCTAGTTATGAAACATGTCCTAGTATATTTTCCATATAGAAAAATTACATGGATAAATTAAAAGTCATATTCCTGAACACCCACATATTTATGTGCTCATAAGATTGAGATGTAATCATGAGATTACATATACACATCACATGAGATTACACACTACAGTATAGGTATTGGGGAGACACCAAGCTGCTTTAGTAAATCTGGCAACAGTTTCCAAAGTCAGTGGTCCTGTAGGCTTTGCCTTGACAGAACTAGCCTCAATTAGAGAATCATTCTTCTGGCGGGTTAACATCTGAACACTAGTTGTCACCTGCCATAACTCTCACGGCCTCTGACATGCATACAAATATATATAAATACAACCTGCTGTTGTATTTGTCATTTAGGGCTGACCTGTCCCAATTGGACAATCGATAAGGGGTACTGGGGAAAGTCAAATTCTTCTTCACACAGCAGTCAGTAGTTTCCTGTAGTTCTTTGTCTAAGGGTGGGACTCTGAAATTTTCCCCCTTCTACATATGTTAACATGTATGTTGATATTGACATTGTTCCAGTTATGTTTATGCAGCTATTTCTAGGAAAGACTGAATAAACTTCTTAAAAATTTATCCTGTATCTTTTTGTTTTATAATTAATATTGATGTTTTATTTTTTCCTTTTCTGTGTCCACTGATTAACCTCATTGATTTTTCTTTTTTAAATTGTTTTTATTGAGCTATATATTTTTCTCCAGTTCCCTCCCTTTCTTTCCCCTCCTCTTCTATCCTCTCCCATGTTCCCCATGCTCCCAATTTACTCAGGAGATCTTGTCTTTTTCTCTGGGATTGTGAATTGTAGGCTGGTTTTTATTTGTTTTATGACTAAAAGCCACTTATGAGTGAGTACATATTATATTTGTCTTTCTGGGTCTGGGTTACCTCACTCAATATGATGTTTTCTAGATCCATCCATTTGCCCGCAAATTTCAAGATGTCATTATTTTTTCCACTGTGTAGTACTCCATTGTGTAAATAATCTCCAAAATATACAAAGAACTCAAGAAATTGATCATCAAAAGAACAAATAATCCAATTTAAAAAATTAGGTACAGACCTAAACAGAGAACACTCAACAGAGGAATCTGAAATGGCTAAGAAACATGTAAGGAAATGCTCAACATCCTTAGCCATCAGAGAAATACAAATCAAAACAACTCTGAGATTCTATCTTACACCTGTAAAAATGGCCAAGATCAAAAACACTGATGACAACTTATGCTGGAGAGGATGTAGGGTAAAGGAAACACTTCTGGTGGGAGTACAAACTGGTGCAGTCATTTTGGATATCAGTGTGGCGATTTCTCAGAAAATTAGAAAACAACTTAACTTAAGACCCAGCAATATCACTTTTGGGTATATATCCAAAGGATGCTCAGTCATACTACAAGGACATGTGCTCATCTATGTTCATAGCAGCATTGTTTGTCATAGCCAGAACCTGGAAACAACGTAAATTCCCCTCTTTGGTTTTTCAATGTATAGTTCAGTACCACAGTATATATTCAAATGAAGGTAACTAAGGCTAAAATTTTTCCTTCAAGTGTAATGTTGAGCATTAATATGTGATAAATTATGTGTGCCATCCCAACAACTCCTGTGCCTGTGAATAACGTCTTGATTAGAAATGGTATCGTCTCAGATACAATAAAGTTAGGGTGAGGTCATGCTGAATAAGTGTTCCAGTTAAGTTTCTGCTACTGTGATAAAACACCATTACCAAAAGCAACATGGGGAGGAAAGAGAGCATCTGACTTACATGTCCCTATTGTTGCCCATAACTGAGGGAAACAACTCAAGAACTGAAGCAGAGCAGGCACCTGGAGGCCAGTACTGAAGGAGAGGCCACAGGGAACTTTCACTTAATGGTCTGATCCTTTCATCTTACTCAGTTTGCTTTTTTTAGACACCCCTGAGCCACCTGTCCAGGAATGACACCATCCACAGTGGACTGGGACTTCCATATTAACCATCAATCAAGAAGATGTCTCACTGGTTTAGACACAGGCCAATTTAATAGTCATTTTCTGAGTTAAGATTCCTCTTCTCAGATCCCTCTAGCTTGTGTCAAAGTGGCAAAGGAAAAAAGGATAGGCCTTCACCACTATGTCAAGTATTCTTTCTTCTAAGTAAAAAGAAACAGATACTGAAGAAAGGTGGATGTGTGAAGAACACAGAGGTTGAGATGATGCTGCCATAATTTAAGAAAAGCTGGTGACGCCAGAAGAGAGAAGAAAGCATCCTTCCTCAGATGTTTGGTGAAAGCCTGGCTCTGCTACTGTTCTCCATACTAAGGTTGTACTCTCTAAAACTGAGAGAAGACAGCTGTTGCCTTAAGCCACAGTTTGTGATACTTTGTTGTCTTAGTGTTGAGAAGTTAAAGAGCTTTTCAGAATTAGATATTAAATCCAATCTCTTAGGAAGCTGAGGTGGAAGGGTTACCATGAGTTCATGGTCATCCTGGGACACATAGTGACTTCTAAATCACCTAGATTTTGAACTGAGACTATATCTCAAAAAATATGAATATCTCATATCTATAGTCACTCAGATGGCTATAATTTTGTTGTATTTGTTGTGTTTTGAACCACAAACACAACAAAAAGGCATGAAAATTCAGAGGGAGAAGAAAGAAGTAAAGATTGACAGAGCAGCAGAAAGATAATAGGGGGTGGAAACAATAGTAAAAATGATGCATTGTATATGTATAACACTGTCAGAACCAAATTTAATGAATTTTTGCAAGTTCTTCTAAGTTATTAAGATGCATGGAAAAATAAGATCTTGATAATAGAAGTTTTTTAAAGCCATTGTACTGATTTATGCAATCACAAACTCTCTAATTTGCTTCTGTGTTTTCTTTCTGAGTGTGAATATACAGTAATCACAACACCCAACAATTATTGTTCATATAATGCAATAATAAAAAATGTGTCCAATAAAATGAATATGTGATCTCCTTTACACTGCCTTTTAATTATTCTGCAGTTATTATTTTTGTTTATGTAACAGTCATCTAAGACTGCTTAGTAATAATATAAAAATATAAGAAATTAGGGAGATATGGGGGTTAAACCTTTAATCCCAACAGTCAGGAGACAAAGGCACTTGGATCCCTGTGAATTCAAAAGCAGCTTGATCTATATAGCTAGTTCTAGAACAGCCAGGGCAACATAGTGAGACCCTGTCTCAAAAAAAAGGAATCCCACAGAAGAGGTGGAGGAAGGATTGTAGGAAGCAGAAGGTCAAGGACACCACAAGAACACAGCCAATGGAATCAACTAAGCAGGGTTCATAGGGGCTGAGAGGGGCTGACAGAGACTGACGTGACAGACCCAGATCATGTATGGGTCTGAGCTAGGTCCTCTGCATAGACATTGTGGTTGTGCAGTTTAGTGCTCTCCTAACAGTGGGAGTGGGAAGTGTCTCTGACTCTTTTGCCTGCTCTTGGGACCCTTTTTCTCCTACTGGTTTGCCTTGCCCAGCCTTGATCCAAGAGTTTTGCCTGCTCTTGCTCTAATTTGTTATGCCATGTCCAGTTGATAACCCTAGGAGGCCTGTTCTCTCTCTCTCTCTCTCTCTCTCTCTCTCTCTCTCTCTCTCTCTCTCTTTCTCTTCAAAATAAAATAGAGGAGGAATAGATCTGTAAGAGAGGAGAGGTGGAGGGGATGGGTGTGGGGTGGGGAGGAACTGGGAGGCATGTGGGGAGGGGAAACTACAATCAAGATGTAATGTATGAGAGAAGAAGAAAAATAAAGAAAAAATTTAAAAGGAAATTAAGTAATTAAAGATTATTTTTATTTTCAGTGTATTAAAACATGATTAAGAAGGTAAAATTAAGACCTCTGCACATCTTTCATTTATAACTACTTTCTTTGTATCTCAATTTATTATCGATTTTTATAAACATTCTACAAATATATTGCACACCTCATTAGATGTATTATTCATATTTGTATACTGAGCATCAATAAATGGCTATGTTCTTGAGGAGCCTTGATTGAATATACCTCTACATTTCTAAAAGACGAATTGTGAGGTCTTCCAATATTGCTTCATTTAACAAATCTCCCTGGCTTCTGTTAGCATTTCTTTATTGTATTGTTAGTGCTCTGACTTGATGCCTTATAAATCACACATTTTCTTCATGGCACAGAACTTCCATCACGCTCACGACAGGTTCCACTAGTCTGTCCTCCAAAGCATCTATATTTTCCTGTGCTTTGTATTGCTTTACACTATTTTCACAGTTGGAGGGAAACATCTTCCACACTGTCTTCGAAGCCAGTAGTTTTGTCTCCATTTACCTTGATCACATGATGCACTTTCCCTTCTAAATGATGCTGCCCTCAGGGGTCATGGTGGTGCACACTTTTAATCCCAACACTCAGGAGGCAGAGGCAGGTGGATCTCTGTGAGTTCGAGACCAGCCTGGTCTACAGAGAGAGTTCCAAGACAGTCAGGACTACCCACAACACAGAGAAACTATGCTGCCCTCCAGTCTCTTTGAGTGTACTTCTTACTCTTCAGTCCCAATTAGCTATCTCCTTCACAGACATATTGTAATTTTGCCCTATACTCTGCCTGACTTTGTCATTTCTCGTGTTGACATGCTGCTTTGGGAATTTTGTTGTTGTTTTTTTTTTTAATATAATTGGGACCCAGGTATTATTGGAACAAACACCCTAGGTAGCATTCCATAACAGGGAAAAACAAAGTGGTCCTCTGTAGGAAGCATCCCTGCATCTCAGTTGTCACGGAGACCCAGGACACACACACACACACACACACACACACACACACACTGGGATAGGGAGAGAGAGAAAGAGATAGAGGGTAGAGAATTAGTTCTTTCCAAAGTTCACAAATCTCTTTGGACCAAGTTTTTCACAGTGTCCCAATTTTACAACCCCTGTCTCATGTGTCTGTCACTGATATGCAGACCTTCATCTTGTCTCCAACCACAAAAGCTCTGTACCAGTTCTCCCCAGTGAGACCCCAAAAGCCTAAGGCCTTGTTTCTATTTACCAACCTGCTGGCCCCAAGTGATTTTCCAAAAATGGGGGGTAGATGTATTAAAGTTGATTGGTCCTGAATGGAAGGAATAGTTACCTTCATACTGCCATCTTTCCAGACTCCTACCCTAACATCAGCATCTTGCCAAACCTTGCATCCTAGTAAAGCTATTTCCTCCACTCAAGGAAGCAAGTTCTACTGAAAACTATAAACTTTGGAGTCAGACATCTTTGATGAAATCTTCCCCTTATAATTCCACCTCTGTGTATACTACATGGTCAGCTATTTCTCCAAGCCTAGGTTCTTCATTTATGAGATTATATTAACTATGGAAAGCATTATATATTTATATTTAATTGTATATTCAACCAAATGTACTACATTTATATTGAAATTGAAATTGTATATTTAAAGACATTTTCGCAATGTTCAGGACCTTTAGTTTTTCACAAACATTAGTCATTTTCCTCTGTAATTTGATTTTCAAGAAGGGAAAATTGACCAGTTGGCAGCTTTCTTGCTTTACAATTTCATCAACTGTCTATTTCAATCACCATTGCTTACAACTGTTCTTACTCGATCCATCATCTTGAAGTATCTAGGCTAACAGTCAATATTTTAGGTCTCTTTGGGCCTCAGCGCCTTCCTGCAGGGTGCCACTTCGCATTATAAACCATCAAAACCACATGTTACAATTGGGGAAGTTTCATCACTGACCTCAGTGAAATGAAAAACGCCGAACTGGACATGAGTGGGCAGAAATCGGCTCTGACAACAAAGCTGAAGGCATTAAGAACATAATTACCCTTTTAAAGGTTATCACGTAATTGAATCTCTAATTTTACTTGAATGTAGATTAATTCACTCCACTAAGGTCTCCAAGAAAAAGCATTATCACCAGAGCTCTACAGGAGAGGCCAAAAAGAAATTTTAATTGCAACAAATTACATGAAGAGATTCTACCTTATGAAAGGGGAAAATTTATGGCATAATTTTTATATAATTAAAGTAAAAGACATTAAAGACCTCTTAATAAAGGTCCTAAAATCCATGCTTTGGAGAATGATACCAATGTCCCCATTTTTAGACTATCCGTTCTATGGGTATGTTAAAATCATGCATATATTAACCAGCCTGATTGTGACAATCATCTCACAGTGCTGTAAAACTTCCCATTGGATGTTTTTTATTTGTAAGTTGTACCTTAACAAAGCTAAAGGAGAGAGGCAGGCAATTATTGATACATGGGAATGTGCTACATTAGATTTAGAGAATTAAACTGACTAAAAACAACCAGCCTCAGAAGGTTACATGCTAAGTGACTCCATAGTAAACCACTTGCAATCATGAATTCACAGAAAGTTACACGAGTTAGTTGCCATGGGATAAGTAGTAAGTGGAGTTTGGAAGAAAGTGGGTGTGGCTGCGGAAGGGCATCAGGAAGGCTCTTTGTGGTAATAAAAATCCATATCCTGTTAGTAACATTATTATCTTAATTTTCTGTGATAATATTGTCTTATTAATTTACTAGCTTCTGTTGCAACTAGGTAATTAATACTGGATATAAGATTCGCAGTACTTCTAAGACTTCTGTTTTTTCTTTACAATTACATGTGAATCTAAATGTACAATTACCTCAAAATAAGAATCATAGAGGCTAAAGAAGTAGGAGCATGTGTTCATCTTACAAAAGACCTGAGTTCAGTTCCAAGCACCCACACTACGTTGCTCTCAGCTCCTCGTAACTCCAGTTCCAGGGGTTTCCACGCCTCTGGCCTGCTCAGGCACCTGCACTCATATGTATGGCAAGCACACAGACATGTACACATTCACATAATTTAAAGTAAAATGATTCTTTTAAAAATAAAGGTATGACTTTTAAAAATGCCATCTCATTTTGTGTGACATTTCCTGGGAGCATATATATTTTCACCCCAGAGAGGACACAGGCAACAGATCGAAGGAAAAATCCCACTCAAATCTAGATGGTGAAACAAGAGTGAAGCAATGGGTGGAGAGTTACAGGAGCGTGGACAACTGTTGGCAGCTACCCCACCAGAGTCCCTTTCCCCACAACAGTGGTTAACCACCAGTTTATACTCGGGTGCTGACTCCTGCAAGGTCTAGTAAGCCACTCTTGCCTACTGGGTCTTGGAAGGGGCTCTCCTTCCAGAGGATGTTAATGGGCCCAAGCTTGCAAGGATCCTGTTAGGATCATCACAGCTGCTTTGAACTCAAGAGGGCAACCGTCCTGTTAGGCCATGCTGTGGCAAAGTTCTGTTGCACCTCACCCTTTGTTCTGACTTTTAAAGTCCTATGGCTCCTCTTCCAAAATGTTTCCTGACCCTTGGAGAGGGTGATACAGTTGCCTGATTACTTTATTCCATCTC
Organism: Ondatra zibethicus; assembly: GCA_004026605.1. NCBI lineage: Eukaryota > Metazoa > Chordata > Mammalia > Rodentia > Cricetidae > Ondatra > Ondatra zibethicus. The sequence goes on from PVIU01025311.1 coordinate 15,343, forward strand.
TGACTGAACACCAGACCACTGTGCCCAGCAGCAGTCATGTTCTCTCAGCACTTTGAATAGTCTCCACAGGAACCACATCCCAATGCAAAAGGACAAGACTAGGAGAAACAATAATCAATACCTTGTGGGGAGGGAGCCCACACCACTAGAACTGTGATTTTTCTTTAATAATCTGTAACTGATCTGAGAGTGTGCTTTAACACCCTTTCAAGGTACCTTCCTTCAAATCATTAACCGTTGTTCATGTTGATGTGTGTGGGTGTGAGTGTGGTGTGGGTGTGCTTGGAGGGCGGGGAACAACTTGTGGGAGTTAGTTCTCTCTTTCTACGTCTATTTCCGGGGATCAAGCTCTGGTGCCAGGGTGAGCAGCAAGCATCCTTACCTACTGAGCCACCTCATTGGCTCTGTTGAACACCATTTTTGCATTTACAGCCCCAGACTGCTGTAGGATTTTTCTCAATCACTGTTGGGTATCATCTGTGCTTATCAAACCATAAAACTCATGAGAATCTCTCAGCCGTTTTCTTGCCACCTATGTATAATGTCTTCCCAGCCTCACCCTGCTAGTGTGCTTTTATGCCTTAAATGCTTGTAAATCTAGATAAGACTGAGGGTGTCACTGCACCATCTATACGCGGAAACCTCTTTACAGAGGACGAAGGCGAGTGGGCTCCCCAAAGAACTGCTACCACGCATTTCAAGCAAGTACCAATTGGTCTTAAGACTCAACAGCTAAAGCTATGGCAATAAATAAATAAATCTGTCCACAAGATCCAATCATACATGAAAAGGGCCCATACCTGGATCAATTGTTTGCTTAGAAGAGGAATGTTAATGCCATGTCACAAACAGGGACATTACTTTATTTAGCTCTGTAACACACGGTCATTTTCCATGAGTCATTGGTTTCTTTACTGGCCATACCAGGTTTTGAAAGGGCTTTGGTGTAAACAAATAATCTCCACCTTTTGGAATCCTTGGATGGTTTGTGAAATTTTGTCTTTACCCTGAATATCCAATATTTTTGTCATTTACTTCCCTCTTTAGAGTTAGCAACCTTGCAGGCTCCACTTTACCCAATCATGCATGATTGGCTGTTTTTTGTTTGTTTGTTTGTTTTTACAGCTTTTATTCCAAGATGATATTCTCCATAGTATGCATGTTATGTCCCAGCAGTAAGCCACCACCAGTATATTTTCTGGCAGAGAAGAAATGCACACAATATATTCTCAGGCAATAAGCGCTGCCCACCTTTAAGACAAGCTTGGTCCTTTACATCCGTATACTTCTGTCCCATCTCCATCTGCTGCTGCTCATTGCTCCTGGTGCTTTGGTTAACTCACATGAATTAAGGAACACTCAGCTTCAATATCTACTAAGGCCATATTGTAAACTGATATGTGGCCCCTAGTTGCCTTGTATGGTCTTTGTTTACAAGCAATCTTGGCCATTCCTATAGAAAGACAGTTGTTTCCCACCAGCAGCAAATTTCATTCCTGCACAGTAGGGAGAACAGTGGGGGTCATGTGTTTGTCCCTCTTCTACTCCTTTCATCCCTCTGATAAACTGTTGTTCAGGTGTTAAAGCTTTCAGAGGCTTGCAAGCAGATTTTAGGAACTCCAGCTGAGTACAGGTCTTGCCTATGAGTGACCTGATTAACCCCTTCAGCTGCTTTGTCTTTTTCTCACCCCTCACTTGCCACTTTAGCATCTTACAAACTCAATTTTCATGCCAATCTAAACCATCAAGTCCCTAAGGGTGGCTCCTGCTTTGCAAAAATCATGAGCTCCTTTGGGGCTCCTCAAAGACACCAAGCTCAAAGTCCTTGCTAAATTAACTTCCTTTCTTAACTCCCCTTTGAAAGGCAGTCCAGTAAAGTGGGTATCAAACACTACCTGCCACAATGCCCAATTTCCTCAGTACTGCCTGCCCTTTCTGTGTTGTCCTCTAGACCTCAGGGAGACCTCACCTGGCAATAACCAAATCTCCCTAGTGGTTCCTATGAGCCATTCTATCAAGGACTGATTTACTCCTGAGATTATTCAACCTTTGTCTTGAAAAGGAAAGAATTGCTATGTTACTCAGTTTCTCCGCCTACACAGTAGACTGGACCCCCACTTCTCATGAGCCAGACTGTGAAGGGCTCTCTCATTCCATGCTTTAAAACCTTTCCTAATTCAAGAAGTTTAAAGGTGCAGTGTTCCCTGACTATCAGTTTTCTGTATTGGGACCATTATTAAGGCCCATGTCAGCATCTGAATTATGGATTTTTTTCTCCTTCCTCTGTATTAAATGTCCGTCCAACCTGGGGGATATCTCATGTCACTTCCGTCTCACTCTTCACACAGTTAGCGTTAACTTCTCCCCATGCGTTCCATGTTTTCATTTTTGTTGTTGCTGCTGTTGTTTTTCTGGTTTGGGGTTTTGTTTTGCTTTGATCAGAGAAGGGCCTATTTAGCCCAGACCTCATATTTGGATTCTTTCTCTTGTTCCTCCCCACCAGTGTTAAAGAAAAGCCAGCCAACTCATCCATCTCATTCTCTTTTTTTTTTCAATTTTCCTACTAATTCAGAGACTAGTATGGCAAATAGCATCCATTTAATTTTCTCATTTTAATCCCCTCCTATGATGGTTAAGTTCTTCCTGGGTTAATTACTCAGCCTCAGTTTCATGAATTATCCCCCAGATCACAGACCACACAACTGATGTCACAGTCTTCTTTCCATCCCATCGGACTTTCAAAGATACAATACATCCTCTAAGGCAATAGCCATTTGGAATACATCACTCTACTCACATGCTGGACCCATTCCATAACAGAGGAAGAAAGCCAACCTGGGAGCCACCCAGCACATACACAGATACTCTACTGATGGAGCAACCTCAGTGGCATGTTTTACCATCTACAGTAGAACAAAATAATTGCTCTACAACAGGAAGGGAAGCCATTCCATACTTAACATGAGGGAGGAGGGCAATGACAGGATGTCCCTTTTGCATGGAAAAGGGTGACCATATCAGGAAAGCTGTCATAGACATTTCTTGCTATTCCATACCATATAGGGGAGGATGGCCATATCTGGAAGACCCTTGTAAATATTGCATGATATTCCATACTGCATGGGAAAGGGTAGCCATATCAGGAAGGCCCTCAAGGATACCCCCACATACACACAGCTTGTCTTCAGTTGCATGCCTTATCACTCACAGCAGACACAATGCAACTGCTCCTCTCAAACCCATCTTTGGTTTTGTTGTGTCCCTATTAGGATACCAAGTGTTTCATGACTTTACATGGAGGAGTAGACAAATATCAGTTGTCAGGGATAATTCCTAAGATGAGCCTCTCGGCCGACGCAAATAATCCCGATCAGAACGTATCAGACCAAATTAAAAGATATCCAGGTTTATTGAACATCTGAACTCTCGGGTGGCCCAGATGAGGGAACGGAAAGCTGACACAGCCACCAAAGAGAAAGAGGGAAGACCATGTGTTTATTTTCTGGGGAGCAACTGTCAGTGTGGGTGGTAGGGGATGTGGAATTTCCAGGAGATGTTGAGAGCTTCTGACACAAGTTCCATGACCCTGGAAGTGAAGGCTGGCCCATTGTCCATCTGGATGGTCCGTGGGATGCCAAACCAAGGAATGATGTGGTCCAGGAGTACCTGAGCCACCACATCTGCTGTTCCCCTGGCCAGAAATGCTTCTATCCACCCTATAAAAGTATCCACAAATGTTAGAAGATAACGGAATTTTTATGAGTAGGCATATGGGTGAATTCAACCTGCCAATCTTCTCCTGGTTGGTGTCCACGAAGCTGATGTAGAGAATGACATATGTGGAGAGTCCCCTGTGGATTAGCCTGGGCACACATATGGTAGGAGAAATGAACCTGTGAAATACGATCTTGGAGATGGGTGGGGTCAAAGAGGGGGCTCCAAGAAGTGGAACAAAGCTTTGGGGCCTATGTGTAAGGTCTGGTGGATGTCTGAAATGATTGACAATGCCTGGTCTTGAGGGAGGATGAGATGGTTATTTAAATAGAACCATCCATCCTTTGTTTTTGTGCCCCCCTTTTTATGAGCTTGTCCCTCTCTTTTGATTAGTAACAGGGCTGATAGGAGGGAGTTAAGAACAAAATATGTTCTGTGGAGTCCGAGGAGCTGGAGGCCAGTCCCCAGGCTACTGAGTCAGCCTTGGCATTGCCTAAAGCCACTGGGTCCTTGGAGGACTGGTGTCCCCGACAGTGAATAATGGCTACTTTTGCAGGGAGCTGGAGGGCCTCCAGGAGGCTGGCTATAATGGGTTCATTAGCTATGGGCATGCCCTTGGTAGTAAGGAAGCCCCTTTCCTTCCAGAGTGCAGAATGGGTATGGGCTATTAAGAAGGCATATTTAGAGTCAGTATAGATATTAGCCTATTGGCCCTTGGCTGTTTGGAGAGCCCTAGTCAAAGCAATTAATTTGGCCTTTTGTGAGGAGGTTCCCACTGTCAGGCAGGTCGTTTCAACTGTGTTAGTAGAAGTAACCACCATACACTGCCTGGCGGTTTCCTGATTTATCTATAAGGGAACTTCCATCAACAAACAGGGTGATTTGGGGATCTGTAAGTGGCTGGGTCTAGACCCAGCCAAGGTGACATTAAAGCCTCTACAGACTGTGAGCAAAAGTAAGAGGAGGTACCAGAGGGAGGAGGAGCAGGAAGGAGAGTTGTGGGGTTAGGGCAGGACTGGAGACCAAAGTAATTTGCGGGTTTTCTAGAAACAGTGAAAAACCTGGACTCAAGAAGACCCAAGGAGAGAGAGAGAGGAGTGTCTCAGAAGGTCTGAGAAGCAGTGGGTGGAATATACCATGACTGGCCCAGACAAAGTGATCTTGAAAGCCTCCAGAGTGAGTTCTGCTGCTGCTGCCAGGGCTCTCAGGCATGGTTTCCATCCACAGACAGTGAGGTCCAGCTGTTTGGATAAAAAGGTGACAGCATGATTCGAAGGCCCAGCCTGTTGGGTTAGAACTCCTGTGGCCACTCCTGGTCTCTCATCTGTATAAAGGTGCTAAGGTTTCATGGGGTCTAGAAAAGCAAGAGCTGGGACTGTTAGAAGGGCATCTTGCAGTAGAGAGAAGAGGTGATGGACGATGGCCTGGTAGGTGAGAGGCCCTATGGGGGCTGCCTGGTACAGAGGCTTGGCTGTAATGTCAAAGTTAGGGATCCAATGATGGAAGAACTCCAGCAGGCCCAAAAATGAGAGGATCTGAGCCCCTGTGGTTGGAGGCTGTAAATCCTGCAGGGCCTGGACCCTGTCAGAAGTGAGAGTCTTAGACCCCAGACTTAGTTGAACAACCAAATATACCACTGTAGAAGAGCACAGCTGAGCCTTAGTTGGTGAGACTCAATATACCAGGGATCTGAGGAAGTTCAGGAGCACAGAGGTGGCTGTTGGGACAGAGGCAATGTGGGACTGCAGAGAAGGAGATCATCAACGTACTGGAGGAGTATGCTAGGACCTGGGTCAAAGTTTGAGAGATCTTGAGCCAGAGCTTGGCCAAAGAAATGGGGGCTATCCCAAAAACCCTGAGGGAGAACAGTCCATGTAAGCTGTCTGGAGGACCAGGAGTCAGGGTCCTCCCAGGGGAAGGCAAAGAAGAAGTATGAGTCAGGGTATAAAGGGACAGTAAAGAAGGCATTTTTAAGATCCAGGACAGTAAAGTAGGAGATGGCAGGAGGGACATTAGACAGGAGATTATATGGGTTGTTAACCAGTGGGTGAACTGAAAAAAACTGCCTCATTTATGAGGCAGAGGTCTTGAACCAAGTGGTAAGCACCAGAGAGCTTACGCACAGAAAGAATTGGAGTGTTGCAGGGTGAGTCAATAGGAATCAAAAGTCCTTGAGATAGGAGATGGGTGATAATAGGCTTAAGGCCTCAGCAGTGGGTTTCAGAAATAGGAAACTGGGGTCTGGAAGGGAAGGAAGAAGGGTCTTTAAGGCAAACTAGGACTGGCTGGTGGTGAGTAACAACCACGGGAGTGGAAGTGTCCCATACTTGGGATCTACTGGATCAGGGAGAGTAGAGACAGAACAGTCTGGGATAGGAACCTATGCGGTTATTAAAATGAGAAGAAAGTATGAGTCAGAAGAGTGTGTGGGGGCCAAAGTGAGTGTGGCCCTGAAGCAGCTAAGGATATCTCGACCAAGTAGAGGTGCACCTGCGAGAATGCAAGGCAGTGGCAGAATTTTAAGTTTGGAGGAGTGGGTCCTGTCTGCCCCCATGACTGAAATTGGTGAGGGGTACATAGGGCCCAAATAATAGAATAGAATTTTAGCAAATCTTTAAGCATGTGATACGGCCCTGTTGACTGTGGGGTCTTCACTGTCCTGGATCTGTAGATTCTTCTTCCATTACTGAAACTCCCCGCTCTTAAACCATTGTCTCATGGTCCCCCCATCCTACAGCCTCGGTGACCTACTCTCCCAGACTCTGCTTCTTGGTTTGACAACTTTAGATTCCTCATATAAGGGCATATAAGGGCTTACCCTTCTGAACTTGGCTTGTCTTAGGAATGTTCTTCAGGCCCCCTATGTTGTCACAAGCGGCAGGAGAAACATGCTAATACTGATTGAACACACGCTCCTTCCAACAACTGTGCTGAGAATCCGACATGCACATCTTCACTTAACTCTCAGGGGCCAATATTTGAGGTAAGTATTCTCTTCCTCCAGTTTACTCATGGACACTTGAAGTTCAGAGAACTTTAAGGGGTCCCCCAAAGTCACATAGATAATAACACAGGCATTGGAAATTTATAATCCGTGTTTTTTATTGTACATTTTATGGGGTACAGTGTAATTTTATAATTAAGCAATTGTATAATGATCAATTTGTGTTAATTAGCATGTCCAACTCATCACATTTTAAAAGTTTTTTTGGTTAATGCATAATAATTCTGTGGACTTATGGGACCCAGTGCAATAATTTAGTACTTTATGTCCTAATCAATTCAGTGTAACTAATGCTTCCATTTGCTGATCACGAGTTTGTGTGTGGAGGCTTTGAGCTCTCCATTTTGTGATTTTTAGAGTGTATGATAAAATATACTGGCCTCCAGTCCCTAGTTGTGGGGTAGAGCACTAGAACTTAATCTCCCCAACTTTTCCTTAGTTCTTCTCATTTCCTCCCTTATTTTACCTTCCCCAGTAATCACTGATCTACATTCAGATCAACATCTTTAGAAATGTGAATTCTCACAGACACATAAAGACAAGAACCACATGGCTTCCTCCATGCTCTTAATGACACTTCTCATGAAAGAAAAAATGATACAAAAACTTCTTAGTATCCAGACCACTCTTGAACAAAGAGGGAGGAAAAACTTAGATGGTGTTTTAATCTGCTAGCCTGGTATGTCACCTGGGTACCCTGACCCTTTAAGGGACAAGCCCTGCCCACTACCAACCCTGCCCCTTCGACCTAGGCTAGAGGATTTTCCACCTCCTCTCCAGCCTGCATGTTCTCTATCTTCCTGCCCCTCTTCCCAAGAGGTAACTACTGCCTCTCCCCCATCCCCTGCTTCCCTCTCTCTTTCCCCCCCTTTTCCCTCCCCCTTCCCTTTTTCTTTCACCTCCATAGCCCACTAAATAAACTCTATACCCAAACTCTCTCTTCATGGTGTATCTGTCTGTCTCCCACCCACTACAATCTCCCGCCTGCCAAGGGGACCCGCTGAGACCTCAAGTGACCTGCCGCTGCCCCATGGGACCAACCTCTAGTCCCCCACCATGTTTATAAATGATAACAAATGGAACTTTTGCAATAATACAGTCTTGATTTTAGACCAAGTTATACAACTATTGTGTACATTTTGGTGAAAGACTTAACCAGTGAGCCTCTGCCTCTTGGTCTGTATTATAGAAATAATAGGACCACTTGCATCAAGAAATGCTAAGATAATTAAATAAGACAATGTATAATTAAGTGCTTATCATGCTGTCTTAAAAATAGCCTTAAATGAGGGGTCACTACTCTTACTATGAGCCATATGTTCATTTCTTCCATACATGTCCAGAGCCTGCTGAACTTTCTTTTGATATGACTCTGAACCTCCCCTTAAGTGAGCGAGCAGGAAAGGCTGACTTTGTAAGTTGTTAGTCAGAAAACCCCAAAGGACTCTATGATTTCTAAGCCACTCTCCATTACTGGCCAAAAATTCAAAAGGAAAAAGGCTTGCTTGGGTGCTAGAGAGTTGAAAGCCTGAAGACCTGAGTTTGCATCTTAGAACCCATATAAAGACAGACATGGTAGCCCAAGTCTCTGAGATGAGGGGCAGAGACAAGAGGAACCCTGGGAGCTCTTGGGATAGCTAGCAATGGTGGACAAGAGATCCTGCCTCGAAGTGGAAGGCTAGGACTGACCCCTCAGTCTGTCCTCTGACTTCTACATATATACCTACACTCACATACATGAACATGAACATGCAAACACATCATTATACACAAAAGATTGGCACTGTCAGGGAAGGGAGACAGGAGAGAGAGAGAGAGAGAGAGAGAGAGAGAGAGAGAGAAGGAAGGGAGGGGAGGGG
>PVIU01025312.1:0-23933 GCA_004026605.1 Ondatra zibethicus
TTGTTATGTAATTTTACTATGTTAAAGCCTTTCCTTTTTGTTTAAACAGAAAAAGGGGAAATGGTGTAGGAGGGTCTTCTATTTGTGTTATTGCCCTCATTGGTTAAATAAAGAAAACTGCCATGGCCTTTTGATAGGGCAGCCCTTAGGTGGGCGGAGTAGATAGAAGGGAATGCTGTGAGAGAGAAGGCAGTGGAGCGGACGCCATGCTTCTCCAGCACAAGATGGACACTGGTTAGACTCATGCCGGTAAGCCACGACTCATGGTGACACACAGATTATTAGAAATGGGTTAAACAAATATGTGAGAGTTAGCCAATAAGAGGCTAGAGCGAATGGGCCAGGCAGTATTTCAATGAATACAGTTTCCGTGTAATTATTTCGGGTACACACCGGGAGCCGGATGGCACAAGGGGCCCTGTGCCGGGAACGCAGCCCGAACCCCTCATTGCTACATTAAGGATTTCAAGATACACCAAGTTCCTGTTTGCCCTTCAGTTAGGATCCCCCCGGTTAATATCTCACATAGCCATGCACGTTCAGTGTTGACAAAACATCTAACAAATCTGTACTGCTAAATATGTGCTTTATTTGGGTTTCCCAATTTTTGAGCAATGTTTTTCTGTTCCAGATTCCATCTTTCATTTTTTTTTCCAGCATTCGAATTGCCAGCCCTTTTCTAGGTACCCACCCTCTTTCCCAGCATGGCAGTGTGTCTTGTACGGAGAGCATGATTTATTAAACCCCTCTTGACGGTGTTTTATTTTCAATTTTGACATTAAATCTACAGCTACAATGCTTCCCATTCCAAAGCAGCCGGGTTCTTGACTGCATGGACAGAGGAAAGAGGTGGATCCCAGGAGGTAGCAATTAGCACGCCACATCTGCTCACCAGGAGCTATTTCAGCTCTGTCTCAAGCTGCTTCTCGTAATGTTAAAAACAATTCCACATTAAAGTCTAGGTATGTGGGGGCCCGGAGCGGGGGCTGGGTGATGCCCATCCAGTGGGAACGGCCGGGAACCCTTTCTGAAGGGGAACTGGGCTTCAGCTCTGGGAGCGTGGTCTCGCCCAGTTGAGGTTGGGTGACATCTGAGCTGAGAGCTGGTTCCTTGTTGAGCAGGTGCCAGGACCCTGCTGTCTGCCTCTTTCACACTTCTTCTCCTCTGGTGATGCTCCTTTCTCGGAGGTCACAAACCACAGCTGCAGCGAAAAGCAGGCCTCCAATTGTGCCACAGAGAGTCTGACAGCCAGGGACAGCTTTGACATTTTCAAATGGCCAAAAGAGGTATCCAAAGAGGAGCAGTGTTTAGTGATAAAAAATATGAGAATCGTATTTTAACATCCACGGACTTATGACCTTGGGATACAATGGTGTTCACATGCAAGCATGTAGCCTGTAGTTGGCTGTCTCTATCAGAGCCAGGCAGTGGCTGTGACAAGCCACACATCTCAGAAACACACATACATACATACACACACACACACACACACACACACAAAGATGAACACACACATACACCAGTCACACATACAAAGATAACACATGCGTGTGTGCACGCACACACATACTCAACTGCCCACTGCAGAGAAGTCAGCTGATTTCTGCTTTTCAGAAAGTATCACTCATGGAAGGAAAGGGCTATGATTAGGGAGTAGTCAGGGTTTCATCAAAATAGGGATCTGGAGATAAATGTGCCCCTTCATGGCTCTGGAGCCAAGACACCTGAAATGAAGGTGTCACAAGCTCTGAGAAGAGCCCTCTGAGATCCTTCTTGCCACCTCAGCTTCTAGAAGGGGTTCTGTAGTTCCCAGTCAGTTCGCCAGCCGGTACTAAGCTGGAGACTTAAAAACACACGCATACAGACCGACAGAGACATGGGTCATCCTTGATACAAGAATGCCAAGAATGCCCACTTTATTGTGCTCAGGGGCAGCTTATATAGGGCTCTGGCCACACCCCGGCTCTTGGGATCTTTCAGCTGCAGACTCACCAGAACCCACTACCCTGCCATCAGGGTCTCATGCTCAGAGCAGCTGCAGGCTGCTCAGTGCAGAGGAAAACAAGTTGTTTACAAGAAATTCAGGGTCTGGTGGTCCGCAGTCCCCAGCAGGGTTCTAGGCTCTTCTTGGCTCCTACCTGCAAAAGTCTGGAATTGATTTCTGTACTTAATAGATGTCTTCACTGCATCCCAAAGTTTCCTTATCTTTCCCTAGTCCTCCCAGTTCCATCACCCTAAGGATACTCAGTGTGAAGAAGTTCAAGTCCCTGATAGACTGGCGCTGTTTGTATGTAGCACATGCCCATCCTCTTGTATTCTCTTCAATCAGCTAGGGACAGAGCTCTTCCGCTCTACCTGGGAAGAAGCCATATAGGCAAGCTCTTCAAAGTCAAGTCTCTGTCAGCTTTTGTCCCCCCCAGTTTTTGACAGCCACAAACGGCAGCAGCAGGCACTCAGTGATGCCAGCTAGTGGTCTCCATGCAGGCTTTGGGCATGGAGAGCATTGGTCCTGGCAGCCGCCAGCAATACAGGCCTGGAGTCTGAACCCCTTGGTCTTGAAGCTTCTCAGCTCTCAGAGATTCTAGAGACCACCATCTGCAGGTTCTCATTCCGACTTCTAGCAGCCTTCTGGCGGTCACCCCTCCCCATCTCTCATCACTTCTCTGTCTCTCTGCTTCCTTCCCTCTTCCTGCCCACTCTTGAACTAGTCAGCCACGTCTAAGGCTGTAGCCAGGTCATTTCAGGGCACCACCTCTGTTGAGCAAGCATTTGGGAGCCAGGGTATAAGCTTGGGGGCAGAGGTCTTGTCTGGAATCTTGTGTTCAAATTCACTCAGTCCTATGCATTGTGGGTACCCTAAGCACTCCAGGACTCAATTTTCAACCTACAAGGACTTGTTTACAAATAGCCACATCCTGAAATATTGTGGGTGGAGACTGCCACATGTTTTAGCCAGGGAAGAGCTCACACTTCCTTCTGTGGTCCACTCAGCATCCAGAAGATCCATCAGCCAGGTGGTCCCACATTCCTACACAGAGTCGTCCAAGATAGGGAGACACTGTCAATGTCTGTGCATGCCTGATCCCTTCCTTCTGGGAGCCCTAATGGGGAGTCTGTGCCAAGATGCTATTCATCCTAAGATGGCTATTCAGGAACTATGCACCTGTTGTGCCTGGGGAGGACCACTTAGACACTGATGTCTTCTCCCACCAGCAAGGGCAGGAACTAGGCAGATGGATAAGATGGCCTTCTGAATCCTTATCAGACCATGCCAGCCACGCCAGCCACAACATGGTGCCATGCCAGTCATGCCAGACAGGCCTTCATGGTCCTATTGATGGACAGATCAAAGGCATGGATCCATTTCTTCAACTGTCAAGCAATCTTGCCAAGACCTCTGTCTGGCATTTGTTAGGCATCCACATGGCGGTTGCCAGTGCTTTGTACTGGTAGTCAGACCAGAGGCTCAGGACAGTAGCCTGGCTCTGAAGATCGGAAACTGGGAACTGAATGGGCCGTATCGAGTCAGTGTGTGCACTAGGGGTTTTGTGTGTGTGTGTGTGTGTGTGTGTGTGTATAATCCGTTTTGTATAGTGACTGTGGGATCTTCAGTTAACAGCACTTGGACAGTGTTCCCAGTGCCTGTAATGGCTTGTCTATGGGATCAAGCTGCCACTCAAGGCTGGAACTCCTTCAACTCTTTTTCATCTGCCTCTCTGCTGCCACCATCTTCCAGGTCAGCCTGCTTGACAGAAAGTGAGCAAAGAGAACTGTGCTGGTTAGTTTCATGTCGACTTGATACAAGCCAGAGTCTTTTGGAAAGAGAGAACCTCAATCAAGAGAAAGCCTCCATATGATTGGTCAATGAGCAATGAGGGCGTGTTCCTCAGCGATGATTGACAGAGGAGGTGCTGCCCTGCGAGTATAAGAAATGGGGTTGATGAGTCTGCTAAACACCAGTCTTCTGCGGCTTCTGCTTCATTTCCTGCTCCTAGAGTCTTGCCTTGGTTTCATTCCCTGACCTTCCCTTCATAAAGGACCGTGACCAGGACATGAAAGATGAAATTAATCATTTCCTACCCAAGTTGCTTTGGGTCATGGTGTTTTATCAGAGCAGTAGAAACCCTAAGACAACTACTCAAGAGAAGATTCAGTTAAATCTGAGGCTTCTATCCCAGGGGAGGCCCAAATGAGCAGCCTCCTTAGATAGCCAGAGAAGGGATGTTTGGACCAATCATACCTGTTCACTTTGGACCAATTACAGCCTCTTGCTTTGCCTCTTAGCGCCCATCAGTCATTAACATCACAATGTCCTCCTCTAGGGGAAGTGCCAAGGTAGAAATAGTCCTAGCAGGCTTGTGTCTACAAAAAAAAAAAAAAAATACTGCTTCAAACAGCCCTGGTTGGGGCCATGCCTTCAGGAGCCAGGACATCAGCTGCGATCTTTCACATAGCAGTCTCAAGGCATCCATGGAGTGTTTGCTGAAGGCAGCTTGTACTGGCACAAGGATGGGCTGGCTGGCTGTTAGACCGATGGTCGGTTTGCTCAAGGCAGCTTGAACAGCCAAAGAGAGTTCAGTAGCTGTTAATTAGGGAGTCAAATTGCCCCATTTCCAGTGTCTTTGCTTAGTTGCAGGAGTATTTACATTATAAATTTACAGAACTTATCGTTATCACGGAAAGTGATGTTAAAAGCTCAGCCCCTGCTGGGTGCCCAGTGAAACCCCTGGTCTGCCTTGCTGTCAATCATCTTGAGATTTTATAATACCTAGCCTAGTGTAAATAGTGTAAACAGATGGTAGAGAATGTTGTTTGGGGACATTTGTTCATGCTAAATGCAGATGTGTGCAGATGTGGTGGAACTCAGAGTGTTCTATCACTGGACCTAGGACCCACTCTCTTGCCAAGATGATCTCATTTCAAGATTCTTTACTGAACTTCAAAACTTTGTTTCTAACTAACATCGCCCTCACAGTTCTGGGCATGGGACATGGGTATCTCTTGTGGATGCCATGTGACTGGTGGTTGGCAGCCTTGTCTCAGGTGGGTCCTTAGGGCACTCTGCCCCTTAGATCTACGGTCACACTGTCTTTCCACAGTCCTGTAGCAGGGGCAGTCGGTGACTACTCCCTCAACTCTGCTCCTAATGGCTAGTCCCTATCCTGGGCAGCAGCTTCCTCTAGGCCAAGAGCCTCGGACTAAATTGAGCTCGTAGTGCAACTCCCTGCAGCAAAGACCTGCAGCAGCCAGGTGCAGGGAGCTCCTGTGTTCTTCAGGCAGCCAGATCCCGGTACATCATTCAGTACTGAGATTCCTTCACCATCACCCTCTCCCACAATGTGGCTGTGCAATGGAGACACATGAACAAGAAACAATGGCCACTTCAAGGCCAACACCTCACATCTCACTGTGAGTTCTGTGTGGACCGCAGAAAGATGTACATGGACCTGGTCATCACCGTGGAGAGGGTTGGAAGCACCTTCCAGCCATGGGCAGCTGGAACATGCATGCACATGCACCCATGCAGGCTTCCACCCTGACCACTGGCTTCAGGAACGCTCTCAACCTCACCTGGAAAGCCGACATATAACCTCTACCGTTCCCCGGGGCGACGGCAACCCAGGACAGACATCCATGCCTGTCTCCTCGAGATGCCAAAGAGGAGAGAGGAGAACTAAAACAGAGGCCAGGCCTGCCCCAGCGAACAGAGACAGGGGGAGGTTGCCTGTCTTTATCTCCTCTCCCAGGAGCTGCATTGTCTGCTGAGAGGACACTCCCGAGCCAGGCAGGGCACTGCACCAGCTGCAGAGTCCTTCTTCCTGGAGCCTCGCTGGAGCCCAGCCTGCCTTCCCTCCCCACACGAGCCGTTCATTCCCTCCAGAAAGCCATTTTGCCGGGAAAGGAGCCTGTTATTGGCTGGGTAATAGAAAATCTGTCTGCTTCGCCTCATAGCTTTATATGCAAATTGCATTTAGATCGTTAAACCTGCTTCCCTCTCATCCTCCAGCAGGAATAGAAATCAGTTCAATTAACACACCAAACAAAGCCGGGTGCAGGAGGAGATGGGCCAGCTTTTGGTTTCTTGGGTTCTTGTTCCTGGATATTGGGGGAGGGATTGTTTATGCTTCCCAGCAAGCAGAGAGGTGGGGGAGAACTGTTTGGAAGGAGGGTATCCTGGACAGATGCTAGGAAGACTCTTTCCCAAAGCACACCTGGGCTTGTCCCAGCCAGTGCGGTCCATCCATGGGGGAGTGTGACTTTTCCCCAGGCTCTCCAAGAATGTGTGTGTGTGTGTGTGTGTGTGTGTGTGTGTGTGTGTGTGTGTGTGTGTGTGTTCATACTCTCACCTCCACGATCTGGGCCATCAGGCTCCCCTGTGAGGCAGTTAGCTGAGGCTAAGGGGTGATCTCAGGGCGGTGCCTTGGAGGGGGTCTTTTCTTTCCCCTCCCCAACTGCTGCCATCACTATGTCCCCATGTGGGAAGTCAGGAGGGCCGTGCACCCTTTTATCCTCTCCAACATCAGTTTCTGGATCTTTTTCAGGGGGTGTAGCCCAGCATTGAGGGCTAAGTTAAAGGACGGCAGAGACCAAAAGAGCTTCCAGGAGGTGATAAGACCAGGACAGGTGCCCCTCAGAACTTGCTTTTCCAACTGCCAATAACTGTGACTACCCAAAGGATTAGGGGAATCCCTGGACAAAGCAGGAAGTCTCACCAACCTGAAAGACAGCATTAAGCAGTCTGTCATTTTTGCCTGAAGCCCCAGCCCTACTAGATAAGAAGGCTCTTTTTTTTTTTTTAATGTAGCCCAGGGAGCAGCTTGGACTAGCAGGGAACAGAGGGAGGGTACATCAACAAGGTCAGGGGTGATAGGTCAGCTGGGCTGCTGGGCCTGGACAAGAGACTTGGAGAGCTCAGTCTGTGGAGTACCATGAGAACAGGCTCAGTCTTTGCTTGCTTGGCCCCCCCTCTCTTCGCGCACCGCCCTTCCTTCTGCAGCTGCTTAGGTGAGCGGAACAGCTGGCCGGTACTAGAGGGCATGAACTCTCATCTACTCCGGGTCTCAGGCTCTGTCTCCAAAGCCAGCAGTTAGATGCCAAACCCCAGGGCACCCTCTAGATAGCCAGGTGGATGCAGGACACCAGAGAGGGCCACTCCCACCCCAGTGTCAGCCCCGGCTTCCTCCGCCATGATCTCAACCCTTGCTCTGCCCATCTATACAAGCTTCCCAGCTCTGTCCCCTCCACAGCCCCGTCAGTGTACCAAACACTGGTGATCGCCAGTGTCGATCAACCTCTCAACCTGGCCCCACGGAGCTTCCGCTTCCTCCCAGCATCTGTCCCTGCTGATCATCCCAGACTAGATGTTTTCTCCGACCCTCACCTGGAAGCTAAATGCCTCGTGCAGGGAGCCAAGCAGCAAACGCGGACTTGAGGCACAGTGCAGTGCTGCGTTTGCTCAGCTCGGTCCTTCGGCCGGAGCGCTGCCGTCGACAGTGTGGGAACGGTGAGTACCGTGCCGAAGTACAGCCGAATTCTATCACAGACACCCAGGCTGAAGGTTCTCAGAAGCAACACAGGCCGCAGTAAGATGTTCACTTCTCTGCTTTTTGTGTCTGAGAGGGAGAAATTTCTTTGAACTTGTAGGTTCTGTGATAAAAAAGATGCCCTGGCCAGGGCTTGGTGGTCCTGACTTTAAACAGCTCTCTGTGAAGAGAGCTCCATGCCCCACCACCCACACTCAGATTTTACCACCTTCCTTCTACTCCCTGCCTTGTTCCTGACCCACATCTATTTATTTATGGGATGCTGGATGCGCACCTGTGGCTCAGGGCCCTGAATTTACCCGACTTGACTAATCCCCTCACTGCAGGGGGTTAGAACGAAGGCACTAACTTCAACTGCCTGCTGTGCCTCTCTTGCCTTTGACTGTGGACCGCTGTGTAGCCCCTGAGGTTCAGGCAGCTTGAATATATGGTGCTTGGAGCTGTGTATGGAGAGCAGCTGCTGAGAAGATGTCTAGGAGGCTGTCCTTCTCGCTGCCAAAGCAGGCGTTTGAAGGCCTTGATTCCTGAGAATGGCCTGGGCCATCTAAAACCCAGGTTTCTTTTCCCTCACTGGAGGTCAACCTAAAAGGTGACCTAAGTCAAGATGTCTCAGTTACCTCTAAAACACTGCAAACCTCTTTAGGTTGGTTGAAAACACAATTTCACACATATAAATGTCCCAATGGCTACTTGGGGACCTGAGAAGGTTTTGGAATTCAAGCCTGTTCACCAAGAGGTCTCAAAGTCACATGACACCTAGGAATGAGGACAAACAGAAAATCACAAACATATTTAAAACATGGATGTTCTTCATGAGACACAATCTCTAACCCAGGTAGGCCATAAACCCACGATGAAGTCAAGGATTACTTTAAACATCTGAACCTGCATGCTGAGGTTACAGGCATGTACACTATGTCCTGTTCATGGTGTGATGGGGTTTGTGTATCTTAGGCAAGCATTCTACCCACCGAGCTACGTTGCCAGTACACTGGGAAAACGTTTTATGATCTTGTAACACTAATTGCACAGCGTGGACTTTGTAGATGGACAGTGTCCTGTTGTGATGTCAAAAGATAGAACTTGCGTCTCTGGAGTAAGCTGCCCATTATGACGAAACAAAAAGTTGTCTGTGTCCCCTAGCATGTGCCTTGGGGGAGATTTGGAAGAGTCTTGATGAAGAATGGTTCTGTTCCCAGCCACCTCAGTCAGCGGCAGATGGCTTTGGTCATCACCCCTGAGAGGACATCTCACAGGGGTGATGCTGAGTATCTGACAGGCATAGAATGACCCCACAATGACAAGCTGCTGCAGCCAGAGAGCCCTGGCTACGCTTTCTCCAGGCTCGGGAATACCTTGGAGTAGATGTCCCTCCAGGCTGGTCACTCAGAGGCCTTGTCAGGACCCCGTCCTTGGCCAAAGTCCCTCCTCATGTACCTTAAGACTCTATATAGGAAGAGTGGGTGTGTGGGATATTGGAGCCGTCACCGGCTCTCTGTGGGTTCTGGGTGAACAAGGCATCTCCAAGTCCTTGGGAAAGCCCCCACAGCCTGCTGCTTCTGCACGGCCGGCTTGGAGTGTGAAGGGTCTGGCTGTTTGCCAGACAGGTTTCTCTCACACTTCTCTCAACTCAGAGCCACTAGAAAATCAGGATGGTGACATCACGCCACACTCCCAAGCACCCTGCCGGAGGAAGGCCAGGCTCTTAGGAGCCAACCCCTGCCAACCTGGCTGCCTTGGCATTTTCCTGGGCGCTCCACGTCCCTGTGAGGTAGTCCAGCTTCAGATTGGACATGCTGAGCCCCAGGCCCCAGGTCTCTGGGATGAAGAAGCAGTGGCAGGCACCTGGGGTTGGTCTGCAACCACCCTTCCTGAATTGTGGCTTCAGTGTGAGAATTGGTGAGGAAAGACAACCTGGGGCTCTTTGGGCCTGGAGAGGGATGGGGAGGCCCTCCTCCCACTCAGAGGCTGTAGTCAGCTTCTAGAACCTTCTCTCTACTAAAATTTCTCCCAACTCTGAGTATTCAATAGAGGTGGCCACACAGTCCCACAGGCCTGCCTTGCCCCCTCTAAGCTCAACCACCAAAGGAAGTCACCAGGCCTTGTGCTGTCTGCCCCCCATCTGGCTGGCAGCCAAAGGACTCCTTTACCCAGTGGAGTGGAGCGGCAGCTGGTAAGCCATATGAAACTAGAGTCGGATGTTGTCTGACTTCCTTTCCCATGAGCTACAGGTCAGGCATGCAAGAAGAGTCTAAAGAGGAGGCACTGAGGAGACAGGGTTCTGGGAGTCAGGTAGACCTCAGGCAAGCAAATGGGCTGCTACTTGGTTTTTCTTCCTCAGTAAATAAATAGGTCCTGGATCAGGGACGCAGCCTGAGTGGCTGGAAAGGCTAGATCTGGGCCAGCCCTGCCTGCCAGGAGCTGTGAACAATGGGTTTCTTGACCTCTCCAGAGCCTCGTGGTGGGTGCAAATGAGCTGAGATACTGAGCAGAGTGTCTGCCACTCTTAACGCCTCTGCCCCCAGCGAGACCGCAGCAGGAAATGATTCACACATTCCCCGGGAATGCGCCAAAAAGATGAAGTTCCCCGAGAGCGAATGGATTCAGGCTGGAGTCTGACCTGTGCAGCTAAGGCACAGCCCTTTCACATCCCAAAGTGGGCCCTGTCGGAACAGAGCACGAGAGGACTGGGGAGGTCGGGCGGTCAAGGTCCCTAACCCTGACACCTGTCGGTCTTTTTCTCATCCTCTCTAAGCAGCTGCCTCCTGATTTGAGCAGAACTGGATCGCAGTTCGGTCTACAAGCTGGCCCAAGCATGCATGAACAGAACTGCAATGTCAAAGTCCTGACCTTGACCTCACCGAGGTGGCTCACGCAGCTGCTTTGAGAATGAGAAGAGCCAGGCCGTGGACCCACAAGGAACCTCAGGCAGGGAACCTAGGAGTCCACGTGGCTGCCCTGGGCAGTGAGGTGGCAGTCCCTTTTCTCACTCCAGGTGAGATCGGGAGGTTCCACGGGGAAACATCTCAGCTGACAAGCACTTCTGAAAGACAAGGGGCTTGTCCCTGCTGCGAATCCTGTTTGTGACACCACTGAAAATTCTCGAATTCATTTGTCTCCCTTGCTGGCTGTGTCAGCATCTCTGTGGGAGCAGGAAGCAAGAAGTTTGCTGAGGGCTGGCTTTCTTCCTCATTTGTTAGGTTGAGGGGTAAAGTCCCGAAACCACAGTTTACAGTGTCTCTCCACGTCAGAGGAGAGGCCCAACGTGCTGACATCTCCTTGGGGACACTGCTGGCTACGTGGCACGCGGATTCTTTGTTGTAGAATGTGGCCCTCTGAACAACACAGCAGCCATCTCTGTCAGATCAGCCTTACTGCTTTCGAGTGTGGGTCACAGCTGGGCCTGTGGACTCTTGGCACCCTCTCACAGAAGAAGGCTTGGGGAAGCTCACTGACCTGCAACTAAGACTCCAGCCATTTACATGAAATTCTGCCTTAGCTGCATCTGGTCTTGGGTCTTGGGAGGCGGTAGACTGCATAGCTGGGGAAGGTTAATTGAGAGGGGCTCACCTATGTATGCTATCTATGTAGTCATAGGAAAATATCATCAATGCTGGGTGAAGACTAAAACTGTGGCTGCTTCGGGGTCACCCGTGTTCTTGACTGTAAGCCATCACCCCATCTCTGTATTGAAGACTCAAGAATCTCCTTGGTTCCCGGGTTGGACTCTGGAATAATGGTGCTTTGGTTAATCATTAGGACCATATCAGGAGTGTGTAGACACTGTTTCATTACATCCCCATGTCCAGTTATACACTCATTCCTAAGGGACCTTGAAAGGCACAGCCCTACAAACATCCCCTCTTTAATTTCATACATGTAGTCTGATCATACTAAACCCTTCCTCCAGCTCCTCCCATATCCACCCCCTTCCCTACCCAATTTTGTGTCATTTTTTAAAAGTACCCATCAAGTTCAGTTTGTGTTGCCCATGTGTTCTTTAATGTGCGGCCCTTCCACTAGAGTGGGGTTGACTTACCAGGGCTCACACTCTTAAAGAAAACTAATGAGTCTTCTCCCAGTATCTACCAATTGCCAATAGCTCCTCAGCTAAGCGTGGGACTCCATGATCACCTCCCTTCTCCATTCTGGGATTCAGTCTGGCTTAAGTTTCCTCTGTATGCTGGCATAACTGCTGGGAGGTCATATGGAGAGCTACCCCGCAGTGCCAGGAAGATGCAGTTCCCCTGCAGCCATTCACCACTTCCGGCTCTCCTGTCTTTCCATGCCCACTTCTGCAATAATCCCTGAGCCTCAAGAGGAAGGTGTCCTGTAGATGTCCGACTTCGGGCTGAGCACACTGTCGTCTCATCCACTTTGGCCAGTGATGGGTCTCTGTGTTGATCACCATCTACTGTAAATAAAAAGCTCCTCTGATGAGGGCTGAGAGACACATTGATCCTCTGTCAGATATATAGTGTCCCCTCTGTAAACCCATGTCTGAATTGCTTTGCCTGATTCAACACATTGTCTGAGACACAAGCTTCCAGCTGGAACAAATCTATTAAAGAGGAAAAAAGCTCCCCTGAGCGTCCATAGCCACTTTCTCCAGATTGGAGCCGTAGCGTGGAGTGGCTGAAGAGGATGCGGAGAAGTGAATGGACCCGAATCCAAGGCTCTCACATCTTGGCTCTGGTTAGGTGACACCCCAGCTCCTCTGGCTGGTATGTTGCAGTCCAGGGCAGAGTTCCAAAGGTTCTTCACCGAGTGTTAGAGACATGGGTCCTGGGATCTAGGGCGGTGCTCAGGCTGGAAGGAGAAGCACCGTCTAAATGCTCATAGTATGAGAAGGAGGGACGGTAGCCTGCCACCGTGCTCCCTCCCACGGCTGCTGTGCACTGGGCTCCTCTCTCTACATGGGTGTGTCTTTGCCAGTGGACGGCATTTGAGGCCGTCACTCTGGACCTGGCAAGGCCACTGGCAGGCTGTCTGTGGACTCCCCTGACACCCTTTGGGAAGGGAGGCAAAGGTTCACTGTAGTTCCTTGTGACGCCGTAAGGGTCCCTTGGAGCAGCCTCCCTTAGGAGGCAGGCAGCTTTTTTTTCTCTCCTGCCATTTGGCAAGCGTTTTTCTTTATCACAAATTAAGATTTTAAAGTCGTGGAAGCAGTGGGGCTCGAGCTGCAAGACCCCCCCTTGCCACTCTGCTGCGATGTCTTACAGGGTGGGCTCAAGTGGGTCAAGAAACTGCAGGGAGCTTGGGGACAACGGCTCCACGTGCCTGTGACTTCTGTAGTCCTTGTCTGCACTGTGCCCCCATGCTGGAAGCTCCAGCTTTGCTCTTGCCACTACCGACTTGAAAGGTTTACAATGGCAGTGCCGACTGGGACAGGCCCTTCCCGGGAGCATGCGTGCGACCCATGATGGGGGAGGCCTGGCAGCAGTCCTGCCTGCTCCTTTTGCAGCCTTTCCCTGTGTGTGCTGGGAAGTTTTGACAACTGACACAAACCAAAGCCACCTGGTAAGAGAGAGCCCAACTGTAGAATTTGTTGGCGTGTCTGTGAGACTTTTACTGAATTTCTAATTGATGCAGAAGGGCCCAGGCCACTGTGGGTGGTGTCATCCCCAGGCAGTTTGGCCTGGGATGTATAAGAAAGCTAGCAGAGCAAACCAGAGGAGGCAAACCAGACAGCAGCATTCCTCCGCTGTCTCTGCTTCAGTTCCCGCCTTCACACGCGGTGTAGTCCGTGAGCTGAAATGAACCCTTTCCTAACCAGGTTGGGTTTTGGTGAGGGGGTTTGTCACAGCAGCAGAGAAGCATGCTAGGGCAAGCTGCTGTGACAAATGCCATGAACAGAGCCACTTAAACACAGGGAGCCTGTCACCCCCATCCTTGAGGCTGCAAGACCAAGGGGCGGCAGCCTTGCCGTCTGTTGAAGAGTAGTCATCACTGCTAGCTCCTAACTGTGTCTGTGCACTGTGGATGGAAGAACAAGCCCTTGGGCCTCTTTCATAGGGAAATCAATTTGTGTCTGTGTGTGTGCATGTGTGCTTGTGTGCACACGTGCACGCACACGTGTGTGTATGGTATATATGTGGTATGGTCTGGTGTGTGTGGTGTGTGATGTGTGTGATGTGTACATGTGGTGTGTGATGTGTGTGTGGTATGACATGTGTGTCTATGTGTGTGGTGTGTGATGTGTGTTTGCATGTGTGCATGTGTGTATGCATGTGTATGTAGTGTTATGTACATGTATGTGTATCTGTGTGTGTGCACATTCATATGCAGGTACATGTGGAGGCCAGAGATCAGTGTTTCTTTCTCTCTTGCTCTCCACCTTAGTCACCACCCGAGAGACAGCATCTCTCTCTAAACCTGAATTCCATTGACTTGTGACCAAGCCTCAGGGGTCCCCAGTACTAGAATTACAGGTGAGTCTTGCCACACCCTGCCTTCTTCCCACATGGGTGCTAGATGTCTGAACTCAGGTCCTTGTGTGCAGTAAGCACTTAGCTCACCAATCCCATCATGGACCCTGTCAGCATGACCCAGCCACTTGCCTAAGGCCTAGTCTCCTAGCCCCCCACACTAGGGGTGAATCTCTCAGCACATTGATTTGGGAGAAGCAACCCTATGACATCCCTGCAAGTTGGGGCGCTGGTTTCAAAGGAAAGGATCTGGATTGTACCCACTCAGTTTTAGGAGACACATTCCCGTGTTTCAGATAGAAGCAGAGAGCTCACCCCTGCAGGCCAGGGATGAGCCAAGACATTTTGACGGGAAGCCTTCTAGGGTGAAAGGAGGGGCAGTGGGTGGGAGAGAAGATGCTGTCTCAGAGGCTGTGGTTCCAGCTGGGGCATCGGATGCCTACTGTCTCCACACGCCTGGACCTGCCGAAAATCAACGGTGGCGCTTCTCACCCCTGCAAAATGGCTTGTAGAAGTCTAAATTAAACAGTGACGTCATTAACACATATGCAAATGCTGCCTGTCTGTGGGGAAGATGGTGGCTCTGAGGGGAGGACCCAGGTCACCCAGGACAGTGCAACTTCCTCAGGGCTTCTTTCCTTTCACACCGACGTCATGGTGCTGAGCTGGAAGTCTCACTTTACATTGCCAGTCTGCCCCCATCCCGTGTCCTTTGAAGCTGACCTCTGAAGCCCAGGGTCTGACCAAAAACGCTGCCCGTGCCCAGCAGAGTGGTCCTTCCAGCTCGCTCGCTTCAGATTGCTTAACTTCTGCTCTCGATTGGCGCTTTGACAGATCCTGCCCAGTTGCCTGTGGAACTGAGTCTCTGCTCACACTGACCCACAGAGGCAGGGTCTGTATCCAGTTGCTGAATCCTTGGTGTGCATGGCATGCACATGGCGTGACTCTGCCTCCTGGCTGTCAGGATGCCCCACCTCGCTGTGAGAAGGCTGTCAAGGTCCTAGGTCCGGAGCGCCCTATGAGCAGGCCGTTTCCTCATGAGGCTCTCTGGGGCTCACAGTTCTCACATCACTTTCCTGGGTCCCATCCTAACCTCCCCTTTTGTCATTTTGTCCTTGGGATTGAAAGTGGCCCTCTGTCCCCGAGCCACACCCCTCGGCCTCTAATCTCTCTTTTTAAGGGCACCAGGTAGCTTGATTTTAACACTGTGGCTGCTCCATTTACAGTGCATGTGTTACTTGGTTTTAACACTGTGTGTGCTCCTTTTACCATGTGTGTTACTTGTCTCATTGTTGCCATAGCACACCCGGCAAAAGCGGCTTACGGAAGGGAGAGTTTATTTCCATTGCGCTCCAAGGCTGTAGCCCGTCGTGGTGGGGCAGTCAGGGCAGCAGAAGTGGGATAGGAAGCTGCTCACTTTGTGCCCACAGACGGGAAGCAGAGAAAGACGGAGGCTGGTGCTCAGCTGGCTTTCTGCTTTTTATCAGTCTGGGATCCCAGCTGAGGGCACGATGCCACCTACGTTCTAGGTGGATGTCCCCTCCTTAATCAACCCAATCAGATGTTGTTGGTTTCCACAGTGACTTTAAACCCCATCAGTTGACAACTGAGATTTCCCATCATGCCAAGTTGCATCTCCAAAGACTCTTCCTCCAGATGAAACCCCATTGTGAGGTGTGGAAGCTTAGACTCTGCGTATGCATCTGTGAGACACAACTCGGCTGCTGGCAGCCTGCAAATCCTCCTGGAAGGGCCAGCGTCCGCTGATGGGTGTGTCGCACCACAGTGATAAGAACAGCTAAGTTGTGTTCTGAGCCACGTCCGGGAGCACGCAGCCGGAATCAGCACGTGGAGAAGACCCTCGGCACCATGGGCATGGGAATGCTCAGACCCCAGTGTTGCCACCATCCTCGTGACAGTAAGGATTCTTCTAGACTGGTCTCTGTCCTTCTGGCCTGTCCACATTGTCCCAATCCCAAGGGGAGCAGGACACCCCTCTGCTGTGATTGTCCCCCACCTGGACTCAACCTCCTCTCCTCAGAGCTGTGTCTGCTAGAGGGATGCAGCTTAGAAACCAACATCTGTCTCTTGTTTTTCCCTTTTTTCTCCCAGGGCTTCTCAGGATCATACACATTCGAGAGAATCAATGAAGAGAATTTAGACTCTCTGAGTTCTTTCAACGAGGTTTTATTATAAGGCTGTTACAAAGGGATTAAAATGTCCTTGAGGCAACATTTGTCGCATAGACTCACATTAAAGGCAACAGTAACATAGTATCTGTATGGAGAGTGGCAGTAACCCCCTCCTGCTGGGCTCCGTCCATCCTGTAGGAGTCACTGCAGAGTCTAAACACCTGAACATCCTAAAGTCCTGAACTGACCTCCTTGTCTTTGGGAATCACACACCAGTCGAAATGTCAGTCTGGGGAGGAGAGTGTCAAGTAGGTAAGCCTGGAAACAATTCAGACAGAACAGAAAGACAGATGTGTGAGTTTTGAAGTGACAAGCCTGTAGAAACACATTTAGGGCAAAAACAACCCTACCCCGATCTCATGAATGAGATTTTATCATTGCCATGAAAATTTTTTTAATAAAGATAATTTAAGGAAGGAGGATTTAATGAGGCTCACAGTTCAAAGATGCAGCCCGTCAGGGCAGGAAGACACGGAGGCAGGAAAGTGAGGCACCTGGTCACATTGCATCTATAGCCAGGAACCGCATGGGATGGATGCTGGTACTCAGCTCACTTTCTCCTCTTTATCCAGTCCAGGACCCCAGCCCATGGGATGAGCCACCTATATTTAGAGAGGGTCTTCCTACCTCACTTAACCCAATATGGATACTCCCTCACAGACCCACCCACATGTCTGTCCCTTATGTAAGTCTAGGTCCTGCCAAGTTGACTGACGGCCTATATTAACTGTCATAACTCTTCATGAATGGATAGATATGAATCACCGATGATGGCCCCCAGTGAGAAGTCACCATCAGTTAGATGGCAGGCAAGTCTTCCTCCAAGATTCTCCATCCTGTCTTCAAAGTGGAGCTGCACCCCACCTTTCTCTACACCCCATGCCTAGAACTTAAAGAATCACACCAGTAGCAGTGTGCACATCGGCGTGCCCACAGGGCTGAGTCTCTGAGGCCTGCCTAGGTACTGAGCTTCACTCTGTGCCAGGCCTGGGGTGCAATGAAGTCAATGTGGAACAAACCAACAGGACTCAGTGCGGTCCTGTCTCCAGCATCGGGAAGAGGCGGATGGCAGACAGTGCCCAATACAAGGCCCCACGGACAGGAAGGCAGATGCTACAGAGAGTCTACAGGTAAAGCACAAACACAAAGAAAAAGCAGGTGTGGAGGGGAGGGGCAGAGCATAGCCCAGGCAGTGTGACTGGCATGGGTCAAGTCCTCAAGTCAAGGGCTAAGTGGGGCATACTCAGGGGACAGACTGTGAACAGAGGCACTGTGGATGGAAGTGGGGTGCTGGGGTGGGAGACACCTACTCCCTTCTCATATCTACTTTCAAAACACTCTGGCCTCCTGCTATGAAATAGAACGCCCTCATGAATATGTATGTTGAAGGTGGAGATAGATTCTAAGGGGGTGGAAGATGCAGTTATCTACGAGAGGACTCATGGTCGTGTCAGGGACCAGTCTCTCTCCGCCCTGTGAGAGACCCTGAGTTAGAGTGGCGTGTACAAACCAAGTATCTGCCCAGACCTTGATTTTGGACTCCCAATCTCCAGAGACATCAGTGTCTGCTCTCGGAGCTCCCAGTCCTTAATGTTCTGTTATAAAATTCTAAGTGTGTGAAATACCTGCTGGCCCTCAGCACGCACAGCTCTGGAATCTGCTTCTGCTGGCCGTGTGTCTGGACAGGGAAGACTGACCGCCCGTGAAAGGATAAAGACACTAGTCTATTAGGGCACCTGTCCGATCTCACTGCTGCTTCCTGTGTGTGAGAGAGACAATCTGATGTGTTGTCTACCTGCCTGACCCCTTGTTGATCTGAGAGTTGATCCATGAGTTTGGGTGGAGAATGAGTGTGACCTGTGCCCCCTCTGGGGTTCAAAAGGGGCCTCTGCCTAGGTTGGTCTGTCTCGCGGGACATGGAGGGGAGAAGAGGGGGTTCCAGACAGAGCCAGGAACCTCAGTGGGGGTGGGTGCAGCAGCCTGTGGATGGCATGGCAGAGGCAAGAGACTGGCAGGGTAGATTTGGACGGGCTGGGCTTTCCAGTTCCCCACTTTATGTGCTGTTCAGCAACCCAATGGCTAGCATAGCCTAGAGCTAGAATGACAAGCCCAGTGTTGACATTCCCCTGGGACAGACAGACAATAGGCAAAGCTCAGACTGACCACTGTTTCCTAGAATAGCGAAAGTCTAAAGCATGGGCTGTGCTTGCCAGTGGGCTGCCTGAAGGAGAGGCTGGGAGGCTGCATTTCCTGTTCATCATTGTTGCTAACTTTACCTGTGTCTGTTGAGTGCCAGCCGGAGGGAGGCTACTGTTTGCTCAGAAGGTGAACAAAGGCTCCCTACAAATCTTCCTGTGTGAGGGGAAACAGCCAGGCCAGTCTCGACTCAAGTGACAGGTGAGAAAGACAAAGGGGCACTTTGTTATTCTTCCAGGGGTACCTCTGCCATGGCTGCTGAGCTGTGTGCCTGCTTAAATGCTCCTCCCGGGTGACGGTCCCCAAACCTGATGCTATTATCTTAGGGGTAGAAGTGTTGTACGCGTGGATAAGAGTCCAGAGGGCACTCACTGGGGTTTCCAGACTCTTGAGTCTGGAACAAAGTCTAAGAACAAAGAATTGGATCAGGGATACATGAGTAGTAATAGAAGTTATTTATTAATAAAAATAAGAGGCCCTCCTGAAAATGGGCATGGGCCAGAGAGCTGGGCCAAGTAGCCCAAGGAGAAGGGGTTTTCAGTCTTTCTCTGTCGTTGGTGTTTTTCACATGTCAATCTTGCTACCGGGAACTTTTTTCCTCTCTATTCTCCTACCTCAGAAACTACCATAAATGGTCTCACTGTTATCCAACCAATGTGGCAGAGCTCAAAATCAAGTCCCAGAGGTTTGCTTTTACATTTCATTAATTCCTTTGTATTGTATGTGTGCATGTGTGTGTGCATGCAGGCAGGCCACAGTGTGTGTATATATGTGTGTGTGCATGCACACGCACGCTTGTGCACACGTGTGTTTGTGCGTGTCACATGTATGTATAAATAGAACTGGTTTCTGTGATCACTTCTTTGCTTCCATCCTGGCTCCAAAGATTGAACTCAGGTAGTCAAGCTCACACCGTAAAATATGCCGTGACCTGCTGAGGCAGCTCCAGTCCCAAGAAGGTGCTTTGATTAGTGAGTGGCATCTGGGGTCCTTCCACTGATACAGGGACCCTGGAGTCCCTCCACACCACTTAAGGTGGACTTTGTGGGAGCAGTCAGTCCTCTGGCCCTCACCGAGGAAGTGTAGCATTGCTTACACTCTGATGGGGGGGGGGGTTCCTGTTAGTGCTACTTTCTGTTTTCAATAATTGTGTCCTTCAGTTGTTTTCTTAACAAGATGTTACAGTAAAGGATTTGACTGGCCTTTGTCCCTGCTTTGTAAGAGGAACTCAATCTTCGGAATGTCCCCAGTTATTGGAGCACTTTTTCGTTATTCATGAGCCTCTTGGAGGCACTGGATCTTATGCTAATGAATTGATTCTGGAGGGGCTGGTCACCAGAAAGACAGACAGCAGGACTTTGAGTCCAGCCCCAGCCTGGCCTTCAGGGAAGAAGGAGACTGGACGCTGACTCCAATTACGTGACCCTACTTTGACTCTCTGTGTCTCTACAGCTCTGTCACACACGGGTATGCCAAGAGGGTGGCAAATCTTGGGGTAGATGGAAACACCATTCAGGAAACCATCACTTGCTCATGCGTCAAAGTGTGTTTTCAAGCGCTCAGAGTTTTCCAGACTTTTCGAGCGACTGCCAGCCCTAGACCTGGTGAGTGACAGGCACCAGAAATTTATCATGAGTTCTGTGACCTTGGGAGCAATCTATCAGCATGAGAGGAGGCCCACAGAGCACTGGCAAGCTTGTTTACCCTTAGTTTGTGTGTTATCAGCTTCCTGGCATCTGGCCTCAATATCAACATCCACTCCTGCCTATTCATCTCATTCTGGAGGTGTCTTGAGCTTCGGAACACGACTGTTTCACACATTCATGATGATGAATATCTTGGCCTTCTTTCAGATTTCCCAGCTTATTGTATATGTATATTAGAGGTATAGCTGGTCGCACGCTTCAATCAATAACAGATGCTGCACTTGTGTGTATATACAATACTATGGGATGTACACCTGCCTGTCCAAGTTATGTTTGTACACTCTGGTCTAGGAACATCTTAGACAGGAACCTCCATGCGTACTCAAAGTCCCCTTGAGTAACATAATGTAACACTGCATAGAAAATGTATTCCCTCTCCCTGCACCCCTAGATTAGTTACAATACCTGATGCTGTATAAGTTCTAAGAGCTGTCAGGCTGGACTGGCAGAGACTTTGTACCCATTCCACTCAAACGTGATCGTCTTTTCTGTCCCTCTTGATCTGTGGCTTGTAGAACCCCAGGATGCAGAGCCCACAGGCGAACTGATAGAGAGCAGAAGCCGTGTGAGCACACGGGTGTGTATGTGTAACGCACAGCCCTGTGTTGAGCGGCCCTATGCATCTCGATCAACCCCACCTCATTTCTCCTGTGTCTCCAGTCTCCACCCATTATATTCTCAGCCATCAGCTAATGGCAAAAAGAGAAGAACTGCCCCAGGCTCAGCCCTGCCTTCCCCACCAGGAAGGAGCTCCTGCGTCATAGGAGCAGGGAAGAGATCAGCTGGGCTTTATACAGTGTGGCTCACTCTCAAAAGTCGGGAGAAGGCTGTCACAGGGACCAGATGTCTGGATGGACAGAGATATCAGCAGAACAAGGTACTCAGATGGAAGTCCTAGACAGATAGGTTGTGCACTGCATGGCCACCTGGCTCCCACCCTCCAAGCATCCTCAGTCCTTGGAACTAAAATAATCTTCCATGGCAGAGGCAATGAGGAAGAAAAGGAAAATGGAGTCATCCATCTTGCTGTCCCATCCAGGCCTGGCCATAAAGAGGTGGGAAGCCAGGCAGGAGTACAGACACGCATCCAGGGGACCTGTGGCCACCAACATTGCCCTTTGTTCTGGCCAACTCATTGCCCAGCCCCTGGCTCCCACAGCCTGCTGTCCATCAAACTCTACCTTCTCTGGGCAAGGGGCAGAGAACTCCTGAATTTCAGATCCCACACTCAGAGAAGAGGGGGAGGCTGTCACCAGATCCTAGAGCTGCAGGATGCACTCACACCTCACCTGCAGGAAAGCCAGTATACTCTGGCTCTGCTGCAACCTCAGACTAGGAATGTGAGTGGTTAACAGTTCCCTGGATCCCCAGACACATGTCGGGGTTCTGCAGAAGACCTGCACCAGGGAATGTCCTGAGTCCCCTACAACAGTCCCCTGGATCATGTGCTGAGAACACATCCAGCATAAAATGTCACCAACTGACATACAACATGCTAATGGAGGTTGTATGCACCAGGTCCTCTGGTCAGCCAGGTGGGATCCTTTCACACTGGGCACTGATGTCTAAGGCTTGATGGATGAGCATCAGTCAGCTGATGTCTGAGTGACTCAGGAGACATTTTCAGACTCCAGGCAATTTTCACTTCAGAGCCTGTGAGCTTGAGGCTCCTGACACTTGTATCCTTTTTTTGTTGTGGAATATTACTTTAACAATGTAACGATGTGTTACTTTTGTTTGTATTGTGGAATATCACTTTAACTATGTAAAGATATTTTACATTTGTTAATGTCGTGGAATATTATTTTAACTGTGTAAATATGTTACATTTGTTTATGCTGCATTTGTTTAATGACGTAAAAATGTGTTGCTTTGCCTGCCTAAAGCATCTGGTTGGTCTAATAAAAAGCTGAACAGCTAATAGCTAGGCAGAGAGGGATAGGCAGGGCTGATGGGCAGAAAAAAATATGTAGAATGAGGAATCTAAGTTTGGGGTGAAAACGGAAGGAGAAGAGAAGGACAGAGGAAGAGAGGGAGACACCCAGGGCCATCCAGCCAGGCAGACAGAGTAGGACATACAGAATTAAAGGAAGGTAAAAAGCCCTGAGGCAAAGTGTAAATAAAGAGAAACAGGTTAAAATAAGTTTTAAGAGCTAATGGGACAAGTATGGGATAAGGCCAATCATTCATAGCTAATAATAAGTCTCCATGTCATGATTTGGGAGTTGGCTGGTGGCCCAGAGAAAGCCTGCTACATTTCTTATGATGGTGAATCTCCGTTGTCAAATTGTTTGTGTGTGTGAGAGAGGGTGTTTCCAGAAAAGTTTACCTGAGCAGAGAAGACCCACCCTAATGGTGGACAGCACCATTCTAGGCTGCGGTTCTAAACTGAATAAAAATAACACAGGTTGGGCATCAGCGATCATCTCTCTTTCTCCGCTTCCTGACCGTGGGTGCAGCGTGACCAGCTGCCTCAGGACCCTGTCGATATGATTCATAGGATGGACTTTACCTTCAGCTGTGCCTGGAGACAAACGCTTCCTTCCTCAAGCTATTTTTTGTCAGACGGTTTGTCATGGCGCTGAGAACACAGGGACTGGCAGCCCTGCCTGCTTCTTACCTTCATCCCCAGCAGGCCATCCGCACAGCTTTTGATTTGGGTTCATCAGACCTGGGTTTATGTGGGGGAAGGACTTAAACAACACTGTTGCAGGAGAACCTGAACACGCCCAGTGTCCGAATGGAGAGAGTGTGAGAAGGATCAGCAGACACCTTAGAAGGCAATGTACCCCAGTTGTCAGCCAGTCCCTGGAGAAGTTGGTGTGAAGACGATGGTGACCCCCAGAAAGGGGCCATCAACTGGTGTGCAGCTGAGGTCTTCACAAAGAAGGCAATGAAGAGACTATACAGTGACAGAGGGAAGA
Organism: Ondatra zibethicus; assembly: GCA_004026605.1. Classification (NCBI taxonomy): domain Eukaryota; kingdom Metazoa; phylum Chordata; class Mammalia; order Rodentia; family Cricetidae; genus Ondatra; species Ondatra zibethicus. The sequence goes on from PVIU01025312.1 coordinate 22,991, forward strand.
GGTCCTGAGGGCTTGTTCTCAGGAGGGAGAGCTTCATTATACAGGGAGGTAGGTCCAGTTAGCATTTGAGAAGAACAACAAGATACCTTTGGAAGTAAACCTATCCAGTGCTACATTTGGGACACTGGTTAAAGTGTTCTTCATTGTTGGTCTCAATTGTGAATGGTTCTGTATGCGAACACTCCTTTCTGGAGAGAAACTCCTTAAGACACAGGAAGTAAATTTACAAGTCTTAGGGAGTTCCTGAAATTTACAGGACTCACAAGCTACTTCTCCAAGATTATAGCAGTAGCAATAAATGTTGAGAGACCCTCTAGTCTATCCATTTGCCTGTACGTTCTCTAGGTACCTTTAGGGAATCATTCCCAATGCTGGGGGTGGGCTTTTTAGAGGCGCAGCCATCTTTGTCATCCATGCTCCTCTAAGTAGCTCCTCATTCATACCCCTGTAAGTAACCCCAATAAACTCACTGGTTTAGTAAGCTGGACTCGGGTGGAGAAATTTGGACTGTGGTCAATGCCTGTCTGGGATAAACACCCTCACCAGGAACATAGGGTGTTCACAACCTAGGGTGTGGTGTACCAGCCCTGTCATACTCAGAGTTCCCTGAGCAGGGTCTATGGTATTCTTTCACGAGATCTCCATGTGTCCTCTCCCTTTGAAACTGCCATGAGGCCATAAGTGTGATACATGACCCAGGGAAGGGCAGTCATTGTACTGCCTTGGATGACCTATTTTACACAGATGTCACTGGACATCTTACACTCAGGACCTTTCAGCTATCTTCTCAGAATCATGCTGGTCTCGGCCAGACCTCTGTCCCCATGTCAAGGAGATGAGCACTGGTGGGATGGTTGGATGAACATTCAACACACACACACACACACACACACACCACACACCACACACACCACACACACACACCACACACCACACACACACC